>SNQJ01S0176300.1:0-19977 GCA_010110895.2 Picea sitchensis | reverse complement strand
GGCCGACCTGACACTTTCTTATTTTGTAATTCTTTTCTTTAATTATCTTCAGGGCCTACATGTACTTCCTTCTTCAATTCACTTTGTCATCTTCAAAAATTTATTTCTCCTCAACCATGAGGATCCACGTGATGTGCCACATATCACCGGAAATAACATGACATATACTATCCATCCATGGGTGTTGTATCTGCATGTGCATTTTCCTTCATGTCCAAATACCTTCATCAATCTTGCGGTACAAAACCCATGACTAGGGTTGACATCAATGACAACAACCAATCTTCCAACACATTATTTGGTCTCTTAAAATTAACCCTGTTGTTAGTATTTTGGGCGTTCCTATAGCCGTGTTTCCCCTCAAATTTCAATTTCTCCATTTCTGCAGAAAGTGATTTTACCGGTTTTGTTAACTCATCAACTTAAGGGTGGGAAACAGAGGAACCAGAGGTCAAAGATGTAGTCATACCTTTTCTTCTGTCTCTATCAGCCTTACTCCTAATCTTATCAACATCCAATATATTGGTTTCTACTTCAAGGGTTGCGTCTTGCATATGAGCCAAGGAGGTAGCTCTTCTTTCTCTCAGCAGGAGGCAAAACTCAGGGTCAAAATCACTAGCATAAGTGATATTGGCAGAGGTTTCAGTAGGATTAATATCAGTGGGTATCTTATTGTACATCTTATTAAATCTCGTGGAGAAGTCTGAGATAGATTCCCCCTCTTCTCTCTTAAGTGACCCAAATTCTATAATATAATAAAGGAAATCTTTTTTATCCCTCCAATGTCTTAAAAATGCATCATATAGAGCTTCAATCCCATTAATAGATCCAGGAATCAAACCCCTGGACCATTTTCTAGCCTCACCATCAAGGCCTTTTACAAAAACTCTCAACCAAACATCTTCATTTTCAATATTAAGATTATTTGCATAACTGTAAAAAGCTGAAAGGTGCTCTTCAGCAGTTATGTCTTCCTCTCCTATAAACTTGGGTATGTACTTGAGGTAATCTCCAAATGGGAGGGGATTCATAGGTTGAGGTAAAACAAGAGGGGCATACCTAGTGGCCAATATGGCATCCATCCTATTTCTAGGAAGATTAGCACCTGCCATTGGAATGTGAATTGTAGGAGAACTAGGGGGAGATGGATTTTGGATAGGTGGGATTATAGCTATGTTTCTAGGGGAAAAGGGAAATGACTGAGTGTTAGAGGAGAATAATATGGGGTCCAAGGGAAAATAATCTTCCCCCTCTTTAGATACAACAACTATGACATGAGCAGGAGTACGGAGACCCAAAGTGGGAAAATATTCTAAGCTTATGGGTATGAACCACTTTACAATCTCAGGGGAAACAGGGGTGTCAAATATTTCTTCTAAATGAGGCCTAGAAGGGGAGAATTCAACAGGGAAAATCCCAAAATTTGAACTTCTAGAAACTCCAACATACGATATAACAGGAGAATTAGATGCAGCTACTGGAGTTTTTAAATAACAATCATGTAAATTACGAGAATCACCTGATACAACAGTTGCAATCCCTTCTTGAGAGGTCTTTCCTTTTCTGATAATATTTTCCAGGTCAGCTTCAGGTGTTGCCAGAGGCAGTTGTGGAGTAGACCTCATGTGTTTGCCTTTGGGAGCCACAACTGAAACAATGAAGTCGCCAGGTGCAAGTTGCAATCTTCAAGTTATTGTTTTCTGATGCACCTTCAGAATCATAATCTCTTTGTCATTCTGTCCCAGGGAAATGTCTTCAATTCGTTCCCTGACAATGGCGCCATGAATGTTAGCACTTAGAGTCACCCTCATATTGCAAGAGGATAAGCCCAGTACCCATCAGAATGTTTGGTGGGTGTTGGTTTTATGAATGGAGGTCAAATGGACAAAACTCAGTACAAGAATGATTTTAATCACAAAAATTGGACAAGCAATGCACAGGGAAGTGAAGTCCTCATTAACTTAAGTCAGTGATTTGAGTTTAAGTGTGAGCAGAAGGAAGACTTAGTGAGAGAGGTGAGCAATATTGTTGTGGGAATCTGGCTTACAAGCATCTTGGTGAAGAAAAACTCTCAAGAACATTCTTGAACTCAAGTTTTAGACACTAAAATATGTCACAGTAGTGTAATAATCAAACCTACATTATCGTGCAACTACAACAACTCGAATGGATCCTCCATGCCCGAGCCTTTCCATCATAAGGGGAAATAAGATAACAAGGAAGCTGATTGAAACTGGTCACAACACTACTGTAATCAAACCTACATTACAATAGAACCACAACCCTCTACTGGATCCTCCATGCCCGAGTGTTTCAGCACAGTTTAAATAAAGAGATGAAATAAGTTGACTTCTATTAATGCAAAAGTCTCAATAGATAACTAGAGAACAGTTCTGGAATCAAAATTACACAGTAGGGAGCTCGGCTCAACCAGTTGACAACCTTAAAAAAATCTTGAATTCATCTATTTATACTCAGACCAGTCCAAAACTACCAGGGGTGTGATCTGGCCATTCCATTCAAAGCCTTTCGTCTACGCCTTCTTCTGTCAGACTGTGCATGTATCCTCTTGTCAGACGCAAACTCAACTCAGCATGGGCTTGTAGGAAAAATCATTCATCATGGTACCTCGAGCTTGCAACTCTGCTTCCACGACCATATCCTCCACTCCTTCTATTTATGGAGTGAGCTGAGGTTTCAACTACCGGCATGTGTCCATTAACTGATATTTCCTCGGGATCGAGACATGGCCTGATAACCAGGGAGCGACCACTTGATGCAATTAGGAATGACGCTGAGTGAATGCATGAATTTGGAGCTGTCGAAAGCAGTTTGGAACCATACCACCTTTGATCCCGAAATGCATCGCTTTCTGCCACGTCTCTCTCCCAAAAACCGCGGTTTAGATTTCGACTTGCTCAAAGACTTTAACATCTGAGCACGTTGCGGCCCCAAAACGAACTGTGGTCATTGGTCTGATTATGATCTGAGATCTGGGTAGTCCCGCTATTTAGTGTCGCCTCTAACGCTTCACTTTCCCACCAACCTTAGAAACGTTTTTAATTACGCTTTAAGAAGGCACCAATCTTGGTGCTAGGGATCGTTGATTCTGAACAAGAATATCCCCCGGAGAATGCCTTCCCAGAGCTGACGTGGTGACTTGATGTCACTGTGATGATGTGTCGTGGAAAGGAGTATGACACGCGTCACTTGAAAACAAGTGGATGATATGCCCAAAGGTGCCTAAAATGAGTGCCATGTGTTAGTGCTAGATGAATGACACATGTCTCTACCAATGAGCGCCACGCGTCGGAACTGAAATCCACAACAGGAACACTTTGGGAATTTGAAAACAAGGAGAAAGCAATAATGCCAAAGCTTCGTAGTCCAGAGTAGAGCTGAGTTGTTGGATCTGGGAGGACACACGGAAAATATCCATGCACTTTGCAGGAATGTACTCCGGAGGAAACCAAACCAAGAGGATCCAAAACTCCCAAAACCCGAAAAGGTGAAGAAAATCATGATCGTCTGTTGGAGACGGAAACGCGATATAGATCCATGCACTATGTGGGAATGTACTCCGGAGGAAACCAAACCAAGAGGAGCCAAAACTCCCGAAACTTGAAATGACAGAGAAAATCATGACCGTCCGCTGGATACAGACACGTGGCAGAGATCCATGTACTCGGGAGTGAGGGGACGGAGGAGCCATTGACCAAGAGTCATCCGGAGTGCCCAAGATATATGAAGATAAAACCCTGGCCATTGATGGCGTAGACACGTGACAAAGATCTGTGCACTCTGGGAAAAAACACTTCGAAGAAAACTGAAAGGAAAAACACCAAAAATCCTTAAACCTGAAGTAAATCATGCCCATCCGCTGGGAAAGGACACACGACACTTGATATTCAATTCCGGGGCTTCTGCCTGGCACTAAACCTCACGCAAATTTATAATTTCAAATGCCTGAGGGTCGCTAATATGAACTTCACAGGGATCTTTGCCATTGAAAACTAAACCTGCTTGTTTACTCGATTCGAGTCCACAATGAACTTCTTTGAGTGTTGCGCTTTGTGCCCATGGCTAATGCCTGTGTAAACAAATACTTGGACGAATTTTTGTGGGCTTGGGAAAACATGATGACCCGTAATTAAAACGAAAATGGGGGATGAGTGTTCATCCTTATACAAAAACAGAAAATCTTCGGGCTAAGACTTATTCAGGTAAGACATCAAAGGAAACCAGGTTGTTAAACAAAGAGGAAAAAATGACTTTACCAGTCGAAGGGAAACAAATTTAGGACCTGGCTTGCAAAAGAGAGAGAGAGAGAGAGAAAGGGAAAGGATACAAACATGGGTATTAACAACAATCACATACGACCCATGACAATCTCATGTGATAACAAAATTTATGTAGCATTTTAGTACTCTTTGGTTTCCCCTCAAAACCCATGGAGGCCTCACCTATTTATAAGCTCTGTGAAGTTAGCCACCTCACCTCCTCAATGCATTTTCATATTAATTTTTTAAGTTACCCCCTCAAGGTGGGTAATTTCCAACTGGATTAATCTAAACCAAGGGTCCCTTTAGGTTAACTATGTTCAGTGCAAAATATTGAAGGATTGGTTGTTTAGGGACTAAATATTCCCCACCTTTACCACACACCTCCCAATCATAGCCTTGCACTAAGGACTCCCCACCCCTATTCCCATGGCATAAATAATAATCCCATATGTTATGCAAAGAGAGACTCCACACCTTCGACAAGGATTCACCAATTATATACCATACCCATTTTTTGGCAAGTTGGGAAGGCTTCGCTCTATACACTAAAAAAGTATGCACCCATGCATAGATCAAAATATAATATAACAAAATCAACTTCAATTCATATGTTACCCTTAATATGTGACCCTTAATAGCTCTTATAGTTTAACAAGTGGACCTTGTTTAGTCATAACAATCTATAAATCTAGATTAATCAAATTTCACTTGCTTTTGTATCCCCTTTGTTCTCCACTGATCTTACTATTAGACTCCCATGTTGAGAGCTATCTCTAACACTCTTAATCACATAGCACATTCCCTATATCACTCATATTGATTTCATGTTACAATATATATATATATATATATATATATAATCCAAAAATTATTAAATGCAATTATACTAGTTTATTTATACTTCCAAAACATACAATTAGATTTCCACATTATTTTCTTCGTATTTAATCAACTCCACCCAAAAACCCTATAGGTTCTATCAACACACAATTCATACTAACATAAGAGTCATAATTAGTATATAGTCAACTAACATCATACACACATCCATGCTATGATTCATCAATCCAATACAAAACAATCATGTCATCATGAGGGCATGCAATTACCTACTCAACCACCACAAATACAAAATAATTCAACACGTTACAAGTAAATACCTACCCTATCCATACAAATAAACGGATAATGTTATACCCAAAAAACACGTCAACTAATCGAAGGTTAACTTTCTTAGTCTATCCAAAGAGAAGTAGGTGATGGGCATTGCATTGCCATCCCCTTATGGCCATTATATTGGCATCCCCTAAGATCAATAAGGCAAAGAGAATGTAGATATTCTTACGATGACATTTTATCTTTAAACAGAGTAAAAATGAAAATATCAAGTTTATCGTGTTTTTTTTTTCAATCAAGTTTTGAAGAATAATTAAGTTATTAAAAAAATAAAAAGGGAATGTATATATTCATACGATGCCATTTTAGGTTTATCTTTAAACAAAGTAAAAATGAAAATATCAAGTTTATCGTGTCTTTTTTTTCTATTAAGTTTTGAAGAATAATTAAGTTATTAAAAAAATAAAAAAAATGTTTCATCATTCATGTGTTTTTTTTAAGTAAAAAGAGGTAGATCCTATTATATTACTGGCAAAAATAAACATTTATCCTAAGGTTTCCAGTTGTTCCGTCGAGTTAGCAGAAACCGGAACAATTGGGAGCCTTGGATGTCCATGTCCAAAAGAGGTGGTCCACCATCTGTCCTGCCCGTAGGAAACCAGGACAGGCGACGACCTATAGTCTGTACATTAACCAGAGAGACAGAAAACAGAACTAGTTTGGATAGTGAAAGTTTTGAGCTAACTAAAACCATAACTATAGCCAGAAGCATTTACCTGTTGGCCTCCGAGCTGGCCATGTCGACATCTTCATCTTGCAGTCCATCCCGTGCTCGCAGCATGTAAGGTTGCGCACAGGTAGGGCATCTTTGTCCTGCTGGTGCATTGTAAAAGGCATTGTATAGCATGTCTATTCATTGGCTCATCAGGGTGCCACAGTGCACTTGATCCAACATCTAGCTTCTCAATTCGAACATCAATTCCAAATGCTCCGGGTGGAAGAATGGCAGCGAGACATGCCATTGTTCCTGCATGGTCGAAATGGGAGGTGGCGCAAGGATTTTTACACCCTCCTTCGACAGGCCACACGCTTCAGTCTTCACAGCCTCGCTTGTTGCCTCCCCCCTCTGTTGTTCCCTTACTGTGCCTTGAACCTGTTCCTCGACCTTCTTCTCCTGGTCCGTATCGCTTCCCATGACTCTGGAGGAATTGTGGCTTGCTGCGATTGCAGCATCCTGAGAGGCCATCTGTAGGAGCTCTTTCGAAAACTCCTCCTCGATGTAGCAAGTGTGGAATTCCTCCATGGTGTTGTTTCCTTGGCTCTCCACAATGATGGCTTGAGTGACTTCCCCCGAGAGGCTGCTTGATGGCTGCCAATTTTCTGGCATTGTGAAAAGAAGAGGCTCCTCTGGGATGACCTCCTCCACCAACGCCATGGTAGGTGATGAGGCAATCCTTGATCTGCATGCAATCTAAGTTCTGACCATGGATAGCGCGTTCTCCAGCCTCTGATGTCTCTTCTGCCTTGCTATGAAGGTGTACCAAGCTGAGTCACGTCGTGGTTTTCCCCTCGCCCTCGGCATTGGGATGAAAATTTGAATGACTATGTTACAGGGGGTGTTCTAGGGGCTGCACCAAAGCTCGAAGTTGTTGGCCCAGTGAAATCCAAAATCGAAATGGAGGGAGCCAAGGTGAATCAGGAGGATAACATGGAGAAGAAATAGGACATGTTCCATTATCTCTCCTCCAACATTTATTACCTGTGTCGCTGGATTGTTCGCGCGAGGGAGAAGTCCCATGGAGTGAAGCTGGTGATTAAGGTTTGCTCCCATCCTTAATGGTGAGGGGATGGGAGTCTGCTTGCCTTATTTATGGTCGGGCCTGGCTCCTCACTATGTGGCACTGTTGTGCTACGTTTCACCCCATACGAGGTTGGGAATTCCCTTTTGGTGAGGTCTTGGTAGTGTTCTGAGAGTTCAGTGTGGGAAGAGGTTTGGGCTTTTCAGTGGATCTGATCGATCTTGGTAGCTACCCCTTCGCTCGCCAAGAAATCTGCTACTTTGTTTGCTTCCCTTTTCACATGAGAGGGTATTATGGTAAGACTGGGATGAAGGAGGGATCTAAAATCCTCCAAAAGTCCTGAGAGCCTCCAGCTGGGTGAGATTTCCAGTGGGTGTTCCCCATGGATAATTTTGGTTATGAGTTGGATGATAATATGTGACTCCCCTTCTACAATGATCTTATTGAAATTATTATCTATTGTGACCTTGAGGCCTCTTAAGAGACTCTAGATCTCAGTGACATTGTTTGTGTTGTCACCCAGAAGGCCTGCTACTAGGTGAAGGATTTCACCATTCGAGTTCCTGAGTATTTCCCTATAGCCCGCTAGTCCTAGATTTCCTTTTGATGCCCCATTGAAGTTTATCTTTGTAAAACCAATTGGTGGGGGGGTCCAAGTGGTCAGGCTGTTATTTTGGCGGATGATTATTTTCGTAGTGTGCATGTCTCCTAGGCTGATTTTCCAGTTTTGAAGAATGCATTGCTCCCCCGGACTGCATTTTAGGTCCTCAGGTGTCCAATGTCTAGTTTTGATTGTTTCTCGGATTAGCTTCATGACTCTTTCCCAAGTGAGGGTGGGGGGGGGGGAGCCTTTGAATGGAAGATCCTTTTATTTCTTTCCTTCCAAATTTTCCATAGGGTGAAGCCCGGGAGGAGCTGCCTGATGCGATCAAGAATTGGGTTTTGAAAGGAGAGAAAATCCCAATTCTCTATAGTGTCACTGATACTACTTCTGTTTTGATTAGAGCGACGCATTATTTGGGATCCCAAGTCGGAGATCGACTAGTTGTAGTGACAATTGTTAAAAAGGTGTTCCATCGTTTCCTCTTGTTGTTGGCAGAGGGTGCAGATTGATGGGCCTATGAAACCCCTCTTTTTGAGGTTATCCCAAGTGAGGATGCGTTTTTGAACAATGAGCCACAGGAATATGGACACTTTGGGCCAAAGTGCAAAATTCCAAATCTTTCCCCAAATACTCTCCTTGGCGTGATTCTAATAGTTTCCCTGTAAGTAGTAGGCCTCCTTGACTGAAAAAATGCCTATTATTGAGTACCCCCATCTAAGAATATATGGGCCTTCCCGAATAGGGATTTTCCTATGCTTTGCACACATTTGTCAGGCTTCGAGATCCATTTCCCCTGAGAGATGTAGTTCTGGGTGGTCCATCTTCCAATTTCGCCAGGGCAGGTTCCTATCAGACCTTCGCCAAAGATCCTTAACCCATCGAAATATGCCAGGTTGCAGTGTCTTCCTAAGGGGATTAAGTTCTTCCAGTGTGGCAAGAGGCTCTTGTTGTTGCCAATATTCCTGCCAGAATAGTGCACTTTCCCCATTCCTAATTTCCCAGAAAGCATGCTTCTGAATAAGAGGTTTGTTGTGCCAAGCTATGTTCCAGATATTGGAACCCTGAATTTGGTCATTGAATCTGATTAGTTGATCTGTTTGGGTGTTTGGGGCATACTTATGTTTCCAGATTTGTGCCCATAGTTCTATGGGGTGCTTGATCCACCTCCACCACATTTTGGCTCCCATAACTTGATTGAGCCTTCCCGGTTCACGGATTCCCAAGCCACCTAGAGCTTTGGGTTTGCAGAGCTTATCCCAACCCACCAAATCCTACTTCTTGTCTGGTTGGTGTCCATGACATAGGAAGTTGCGTTGTATATTCCTAATGGCCTGAATAACCGATTTGGGCGGTAAACAGGTAGGTTGGTAGGGCTTGCAGGACTGACTTGAGGAGCACCAATATAGCTGCAATATTAAGGAGTTGGAAGGTCCAGTTATTGAACCTGTTTGAGATAGCGAGAAGCAGACTATCCCAAGAGATGGAGCACGCAGGCTCTTCTGTGAGAGGTATGCCAAGGTGGTTGGATGGAAGGGAGCTCTTGGGTATGCCTAGAAGGCAAGAAATGTGATTTTTCATAGAAACCAGTGTGTTGAAGAAGTAGAGTTTGGACTTGTCAAGGTTGAGGGCCATACTTGAAGCCTCTGCAAAGTCAGAGAGTATGGAGTTGATCTTGCTGGCTTCTCGTGCAGTAAGGGTGTTCAAGAGGAGGGTGTCATCAACGAATTGACTGTGTGAGGGGGATGGTTGAATATTGTGCAGGGGCAGGCCTTTAAGGGAGCCTTCAAGTACCGCTACCTTAAGGTAGCATCCCAATCCTTCCGCCATTAAAATGAAGAGGAAGGGAGAAAGAGGATCTCCTTGACGAATACCCCTGGTGGGGGAGAAGGGTTGTGAAGTAACTCCATTGACCAGTATGGAAAATAATGTTGAAGAGGTGAGATTCAGGATCCAGTTCACCCATTGTATGTCGAAGCCAAAGGATTCTATCATGGAACATAAGTACTACCAGCTGATTCTATAGAAATCTTTTGAAAGGTCGATTTTGATAAGCATACCTGGGATTTTGGTTTTCTTCAACGACTATATTACCTCGTGAGCTAGGATGATGTTGTCCATGATTTTTCTACCTTCCATGTAGCCTGCTTGTTATTTAGAGATGACAAAAGGTAGGATTGGATTGAGACATGTGGCTATCACCTTTGTGATGATTTTTTAGATGACATTGCAGAGGGAAATCGGTTTGTACTACCTGGGATGAGTGACTCTCTCCTCCTTCGGGATGAGAGTGAGAAAAGTGGCATTGAGGGAAGAGAGGACATGAACTGAGGTTCTAGATTCGTCCATGACCTGCTCGACCTCTTCCCTGATTAGATCCCAGCAGTGATGAAAGAAATCTGTGGTGAAGCCATCTGGACCAGGCACCTTCCCTGAGGGAATTTCCTTGATTGCATGGTCCACTTCTTCTTGGGTGATGGGCCTCATTAAGGCTTCATTCTTCTCTTGAGTTACCAATGAGGGTATGTGCCTGGTTATTTTCTGGATTGCTTCCTGCCTGTCCTCATTGGTTTCTGTAAGGAGCTCTTTATAGTATGTGTATAGTTCCTCGGAAATTTGGTTGTGTTCTCTGACGGGTTTACCTTGAGCATCCTCCAGCTGAGTGATCCTATTGATGTATCTGTGATGCACCATTTCTCTGTGGAAGAACTTGGTGTTCCTCTCACCCTCCTTAAGCCATTGAACCCTAGATTTCTAACGCCATGGGATTTCTTCCTGCTTTTTTCATTCTTCTAATTGTGTTTGAAGCTCATCCTCTTCCTTCATTAAATTTTTGGTCCTGGTTCCTGAGATGAAGGTTCGTTGCAAAGCTTCTAGTCTGCTTTCGATTTCCTTCATGCACTAGAATATGTTCCCAAAGGTGGTTTTATTCCAAAGATTCATATTTTCCTTGAATTTTTTGAGGCGTTGCTGGAACTTATACATGCAGGTACCATGCTCTATTTTGGCCTAAGCCCACCAGGACTTTTCTAACCGATGGAAGTCAGGGTGGGAGAGCCAGAACTTCTCAAAATGAAAAGTTTTGAATTTTGGTGTTACTCCTATGTCCAAGAAAAATGAGATGGGCTAGTGGTCCAAGACGGTTTTTGGAAGAATGTTGGCCTCTATGGCAGGGTCCTCTTCTAGCAGGGCTTCCACTACAAGGAAGCGGTCTAGTCCGCATGCCACCTGCTGGTGTCCCGAACTTCGGTTGGACCAGGTGAAAATACCATTTCGAGCTTCTATATCTACTAGATTTAGCTAGTCAATAAGAGTTTGGAACTTACCGTTGTCTTTCTCCAGCCGTTTGGTGCCGCCAGTTTTCTCCTCCAGAGCCAGGATCATGTTGAAGTCTCCTCCCAACATCCAGTTAGGTATGCCCAGAATTGTTCTGATGTGATTTATCCTTTCAAGGAAGCTTTCTTTGTCCTATGGGCTTTGAGGCCCATATACATTTGTGATTACCCCTTCCTTGGTCGACCCTATGACCATGAAGTGTGCCATGAGCGTGCCTATAGTAGATAAGGGCATATTCATTGTGACAGTATTGGGGTTCCATAAAATTGCTAGTCCTCCAGATGCACCAGAGGAGTCAGTGTGGATGGAGTCGCATCCTCTCCAGCAATGATGGAAGATAGTTTCTTCTTCTGCTCCAACACATTTTGTCTCCTGTAACAAGAGAAGATCTGGATTTTCTTCACGTATACAGTCTCATAGGATCCTCTATTTGGATCTTCCATTGAGTCCTCTTATATTCCAGGTTATGATTTTCATCACGATAACTGTGGAGGTGGGTGGAGGTATCCCTCCGAGAGCCTATGGATCTGGCCAGAGTTTAGCATGAGGTTCCCTACCTCTTTGATGAGTTGTTGGGCAGATTTGTGTCCCCGTCTTTTGTTTTCTCATGGAGCACGCTTTGAGTTTGTGATTGGATATGTGTCTATACCCAGCTGCGTTGTGGATCCGGTTGTGGAGTCTATGAAAACTTTGTGAACTTTGTGAATTTGCTCTACTGGGATGGTTTGCAAGTCCTTTCGATTGAGGGATTCCTTTAGTTTTTCAAGAAATATGTCCGCCAGATCTTGTTCATCCAGCTGCATCAGAGTGTCCCCATTTACCCCCATTTTGTCTCCTTGGTGATCTTCTTTTCCTTGTGTAGATGTGTGCTCAGCCTGGCCTTTTCCTTTCTCTTGGTTTTTCGTTTTGTGTGGGTCTTGGATTTCTTCATCTTTCGACAACTGATTTAGAATGTCATAGGAATTTTTGGTTATTATCTTTGGAGCGGTGTCCGGATTCTGCTTCCTTGGCGGGTTCTTTTTCCGGCCTGTAACCGTGGTAAAGCCATATTTTTTTTTTCTTTCTCCAACTTTTGGGCCTTGTGGATTTAGGGGGCAGTCTCAGAAGAGGTGGTCATGCTCATGGCATTTTCTGCAGTGAAAGGGGATGTGTTCATAGTCGATTTTTTGGTTCCAATCCTCATCCTGATATTCCAAGGTGACTGAACCAGGTAAAGCTTTTGAGATGTCCATGTAAACGCATATTCTGGCATAAGAGGTATATTTTCTTTGTTTTGTGTCTTCCGACGATTTGACGTATCGTCCCACCTTGTTTCCTATGCCCATAAGTATCTCTTCCAGCCAGAACTCATGTGGCAGGGAGTATAGCCTAATTCAGAATGAAGCCATTGTAAAGACCTCCTTTTCTAGGCTGAAGCGATCTGTCCAAAATCGCAAAAATAGCCCTGTCGAGTTGTAGAAATATGACCCATTGTCAAAGATTTTGTCCTTGTCTTTGAGATTGTAAAGGATAATCGTAAAAAATCCTTTGGATCTGAGTTGTACCTCGTAGTCTCCTTTAGGGTTCCACCATTCTTTAATCCATCTTTTTAGGTCAGGCTCAGAAGGCCAGAGTCCTAAGAACTTGTCGATTAGGGAATGCTCTCTCATGAACTGGGTGTGCTCGCCTACCCTTGTCGAGCTGATGAGATATCTAGGGAGTTTTTCTAACTGAGGAATGCATTTACCAGGTTCCCATCCACGAGATGCCTTCATTCATGTTATTAAAATATTATTAAAGAATAAATTAAATTAAAATAATGTTCATTTTCAATTTTATTTATTTTAGTAATTTTATGAATTTGATTTAAAAGTTTATTTCATCCATTTAATGAATTTGATTTAATTTTATTTTATTTTTTTAACTTTAATTTCATATTTTTAATTAATAAACTTTAAATAATAGTTTTTTTAATAATATAATTATGTAATATGATCAATTAAAAGACATTATTTATTTCATCAATTTTATGAATTTGATTTAAAAGTTTTTATTTTTTTACTTTAATTTCATATTTTTAATTAATAAACTTTCAATAATATTTTTGTTTTAAATAATATAATAATCTAATATGATAAATTAAAAGACATCATAACATAAATTTAAAAAAAAATACAAAGAATACATTTTCATTTAAAAGATCTTTTCAGTATTAATTATAATAATTGTAAATATAATAGTAATAATTAATTATAATAGAAGAAAAGAGGCTAGGAAAAATAATTGATCACAAAGATAGGTTGATTTGTGTCAAAGTAAGTTGTAATGATCATAAATAGAGCATACTCAATAAATCTCCAAGCTTAAAAGGGTTAGGAATATTTATAAATGAAGACCTCATTCCTGAAGACCAAGTTGAATTAAGGAAGGAAGTTCAAAAGGTAAAAGAAGTCAGGAAAGAAGGAAAATGAGCAATAATTAGAAATCAAAAAGCTATTGTTAGGGATAGAGACCAGAAGGATAATAATAAATAGTAATTTGGGACACTCAGGATCCTTTTTTGGAACTATCGTGTCTTTCCATGGCGCAAAGGTCCTATGATAAGTTGGATCCCGAGTGATATTGATATTATTTGTCTAGTTGAAACTTGGGAGCATGAAGAGTGTAAGGTCCCTAACATAGAAGGATTTGTCTTGTGGTCAGCATGGAACAAAAATTCCCACCGTAGAGGGATAGGAGGCATAGCTTGTTATATTAGAAAGAACATGTCTCCTCACATTCAACTTCATAAGATAAATCCTCTAAATCAATACATTTGGATAGAAATTTTAGACACCAATGCTAAGAAGATGTATATAGAAATTTGTTATTTTGCACCTATTAATTATACTTTTTATAAGAAAAACAATCTAGATAGAAATTGTCCCTATAATAATTTAGAACAAGATATTTATAATTTGAAAAATGAAGGCAATATCCTCCTGCTAGGAGACTTTAATGCTAGGACTACAACTAAACAAGTTACTATTTTAAGCATTGATTCCAACCATAATTCTTTATGTCTAGATGAGGACTTTGTTTAATCTAATAGCTACAAAAGAAGCTCTGAAGACCTAATTGAGAATTTGTTTGGTATCGAGTTGGTCAAGCTCTACAACTCTCAAGACCTAATAATTTGCAATGGAGTAATGAAGCGGCCAAACTCCAACCAGATGACTTGTATTCATGGGCTAGGTAGTAGTGTCGTAGATTATGTGATATATGATATCCCCGTTTCCAACCAAATAGCAAATTTTAACCTTTTAAATAACCATGAACCTGACTCTGATCATAAACCTTTAACCCTAACTCTAAACTTTTCCATGAACAAGAGCACCATTGAAGAGAATTTTGATAATCAAAGACAACTGCGCTTTGACAAAAGTAAAGTTGAAATTTTCCTAAAGGATTTAAATAGTAAATTACATCTCCTAACTTATAAGGACAACATCGAAGAACTCTATCATAATTTTATAACTACCCTTTCCACTTCTATTAACAAGTTCTCTTTCGAGGTGTCCTGTAAAAAGAATAATAGAACGACTGATCCAGGTGGATATTGGTGGCCACCCACCTATTCCAACTGGCTCCTCTTGACAATTTTTAGTTCATCATGTTCTTCTGTAATTCTTTGTAATTGTTGGTTCTACACTTATGAGGTTGTCTGAAGCCCTACACAGCTTCCAGGTGGATATTGGTGGTTGTCCACCTAATCCAACTTGCTTATTTTGGAAGTTTTCATGTCAGTACATCTTTATGTACTTCCAGGGCTGTTTTGGGGCCCTAAACAATGTTTTTTTGGCTTTCCACAATCAAACTTTAGATGGAGTCAGAATTTGACAGCATAATGTGTTTTTATCGAAAAGACCTTTCCAATGGGCTATCACGCACCTAAAACGGAGGTCGTATGCAAAATCTATGACCCTGAGAAGTTGAGGTATCAACTTACCCATCGAAGCCCACATAACTTTTGGTGTTTCATCTCCTAGGGTTAGGTTTTTGGATGTCTAGGGTTTTGGCATTCATGAGTAATGTTAAAAAGGCCTATGGAGCATCATTGTAATCATTTTTCTCAAACAGATGTGCGTAGTAGCCACATCTCTTCTCAGAGATAACTACCACCATTTGAGCAAGTTGTTTTCAATTCTGCAATTTTATAGTTTTAGACTATTTTATTTATTCAATAGAAGTTATTGTTCACTAGATATATGTTGTTGTTCTCTGTATCTCTGTGTTATTGTATTCAGTTTGTTATTCATTTTGTTTGTCTCTTAACTCTGGATCAGTGGTATCAGAGCGGTCTTCTCTTTATTTATTTTTCTTCATGCATGTCCCTGACAAGATCTGGGTATAAGAAGTTGGGACTCGAACCAGTTGAGCCTTTGCAAGATCGGTTGTGTTGAGCCCGACAACAACCCATGGGGAACGAAAAGAAAGATGATGGAGTAGGATATCTCTTTAAAATGTTGCTCGAGGAAGCCCTTGTGTGACAAAGGAATGAAATGATGGACAACTTTGCATAGATCCTTCAACGGTTTCCCACAGGAGACGCATCTTCATCAAGCAGCCATGCAACGCCCTTCAAGGTATAGATAAATTTTGATCTTCCATTATTTTAAGGACTGATAGATGCGGATGTTTTAGATAAATGGTTGAATCTACTCGAAGGGTATTTTTCGGTCCACAATTTTTCCTATAGGGAAAATATTACTTTTGCACTCCTCAAGGCCATCCCCATGTTAAGGATTGGTGGGATACTTACTCTGAGCAAAGGGCCATAGAGAAATCTGCAATATTTTTTTTCACCACCACATGGGATTCCTTCAGGGATGCCATTAAAGAACAATACTATCATGTTGGAAGCTACGAGGACTAGTACACAAGATGGACCACCCTGCATTAGGAAAGGGACCAGCCAGTACCAGATTTCACCAATATTTTCCATACCCTGTGCACCAAATTGGGTATCAAAGAATCTGAATGACATATGGTGCTCAAATACCCTGGTTGTCTGCATAGATACATTTAAACAGAAATGCATTTTCTAGACATCGCATCATTGGGTATGACTTATAGATATGTTGTCAAGATCGAGCATAAATTTAAGCAGAAGAGGCGAGATTTTGGATCTGCAAACTCCTCACAGTCGAAGCAGGGAAAAATCATCCCCAACACACAAAACAAGGGACACAAAAAATATGGTCACTCTCAGGACAATCAGTCCAAGCCAAAACACAAGAAGGGTAATGAGAATTCGAAGAAGGACACGGGAAAATGGTGTGAATACCATAAAATCCCTTGGAACAACACCAAATAATGTCGCTCCAAGAAGTCACTGGTGATCGAGCTAAAATCTTCCGAGTCAGAGGCAGATTATGACTCCGAATCAAATCTAGAAGGAGGGAAGTGGATTATCGATGTCGAACCCAGTGCCACTATCGCTACCACCAAAGTCCAGCCAAGTGAACCAGAAGAACCAGAGGAAGGGGAATGCCTCTTTCACTCACAGAGGTGGGTAAAGCGGGCTCCACTTAATTTCATTTTCAATAGCGGAAGTCATAAGAACATGATCTCAGTAGAGGTCGTCAAGCGGTTGGACCTGCTGATGAAACCGTACCCGCAACCCTACACCATCGGTTGGCTTCACCAAGGAAGAGATCTTCACGCCAGCCAACAGTGTCATCTGCCCTATGGCATCAAGCCCTTCAAAGATGATGTATTGTGTGATATTGCTCCCATTGAAGTTTGTGATGTTCTTTTAGGAAAACCATATTTGTGGAAGCGACATGTTGTGTATGAGTCTAGACCTCACAGTTTTATTATTACTTTGGGTAGACAATTGTACAAGATACCAGAGGTAGCGTCGCCTATCACTATTTCTTTAATCTCTACTAAGTAATGTAGTAAGGTCATTTCATAGACTAGGAAGTTCGTCTTCTTTGTGATCCATGCTCACAGTAAGCAGAAGGTCACCACCACATCTGTGGCGGCCTCTACACAGAGCCTCTCTTTGCACCAGAAGCAAGTGGATGGGATCGTGTAAGAGTACAGAGACATCTTCTCCTCACCCACTGGGGTACCGACGCACTACCAAGTCAAGCATCCAATTGTTCTAACACTCGGTGCACCTTTGCCTAATGGACCAGTCTATCATCAATCGTTGATGGAAAATGATGAAATCAAGCGCCAAATCCAAGAGCTGCTTCAAAATGGGCAAATCAGACCAATATCCTCCCCTTTCGGAAGCTCGATTGTACTAGTGCAGAAGAAATATGGGACTTGGTGGCTCTGCATTGATCACAGAGCATTAAACAAAATCACAGTCATGAATAGGTACCCAATTCCCCGAATTAATGACCTTCTTGACCAACTCAAGAGGGAAAATTTCTTCAACAAGATTGACCTAAAGTCTGGCTACCACCAGGTTCCCATCGAACCCACTGATGTATGGAAGACAACTTTCAAATCTAAAGAAGGTATCTTCGAATGGCTGGTCATTCCCTTTGGATTAACAAATTCACCAACCACCTTCATGAGGTTGATGGATGATGTATTGAGACCCTTCACCAACTCTTTTGTGGTGGCATATTTGGATGACATCCTCCTCTTCATCAAAACTTGGGAGGAACACATGCAGCATATTTAGTAGGTTTTGAGCACTCTGCGGCAGCACAAGCTATATGCCAACTTGGAAAAATTCTCCTTTGGCATGAACATGGTCCAATACTTGGGCTACATTTTTTATGAGCATGGGTTACATGTGGATCCAACTAAGACCCAAGTCATCCGTGACTGGCCAGCCTCGACCACACTAACCGAGCTTCGGAGCTTCTTGGGACTTGCCAACATCTACCGATGATTCATGTTGGGATTCTCCCATATTGCATGGGCCCTCAACCAAGTGACCAAGGGATGTGGCAAGGAAATTTTCACATGGGGTAAGGCACAACACCGATCATTTGATGATATGAAGCATCACTTGTGCTAAGCTCCAGTACTCTCCTTACCCGATCTGCAACAACCGTTCAAGATTGAGACTGATGAATCTGACTATGTTGTAGGTGCAGTTCTCACTCAACACGGTCATCCGATAGCATACCATAGTGAGACACTCTCAGATACTTTCTGGAAATACCCCACCTCTGACAAGGAAATGTATTCCATTCTAGAAGCATGTCATCAATGGAAACATTACATTCTGGGAAAGGAGACAATCATCTTCACTGATCAAAAGCCTCTATAATTCATACAGACATAGGGGAAGTTGCAGAATGACCGCCATCAGAAGTGGTCCACCTACCTACAACAGTTCCATGTCAACATTAAGTATAAGACAAGGAACACAAATCATGTCGTTGACTGCCTCAGTCGACCTCATGTGGCTGCACTCACCACCATACTCCATTCCTATGGGAATGAGGCATTTGAGTGGCCCCAACTTTATCAGCAAGATCCAAACTTCACCACCACCTATCAGCTCTTGGGTACAAGCGCGAATGTCACCAATTTTTACATTCAGGATGGATTGTTGTGCCATCTGGGCCATGTTTGTGTTCCTGCAAGCGAGCGTGAAAAGATGATTTGGTAGGCTCACTACAGTCGGATGGCAGGACATTTTGGCGTGGAGAAAACTATGGTCATTCTACAGAAACATTTTTATTGGCCAAAACTTCGACAGGACGTTAGCAAGTATATAAGATCTTGCACTGCCTGTGCCTTTTCCAAGCCAACCATCAAGAAGAAAGGCTTATAAACCCCTTTTCCTACTCCCGAGAGGCCTTGGGAATCCATCTCGATGGATTACATGTCTGGCTTTCCATCCACCAAGAAAGGCAATGATTGCATATTTGTGGTGGTTGATCGGTTTTGGAAGATGGTCATTCTCACATCCTGTAAGAAGAGCATCACAGTGGAAAATATTGCCAAGCTCTTCTTCGAATGAGTGTGGGTCCATTTTGGGATACCAAAGAACATTATCTCCAATCGAGACAATAGGTTCCTCAACACATTTTGGTCGAGTCTCTGGTCACTGTTGAACACCAAGCTCACTAAATCCACTGCCTTCCACCCTCAAACCAATGTCCAAATAGAGGCCGTCAATCGGATGTCTGTGCCCATCCTACGCATGTATAACTCTATAAATCTGTGTACATGGGATGAGAGTCTTCCCTATGTACAGTACAACTACAACAGGGCTCTCCATAGCTCCACCAACCATAGCCCCTTTCAGGTGGGGCTGGGATTCCAACCATTGGGTCCCATTGATTTTATACTACCTCTTGAAACAACACAGATAGATTCTTCCCATGTTCAATCTGAGGCCGACAAATCCACCAGATTCATTGAGCGGATTCAACACATTTTCCAACAAGCCCATGAGATTTTGCAGAAATCCAATGCTAAGTACAAGCAGCACCATGATCAACATTGGGTATCGCACAAGTTTCAGGTGGGAGACAAGGTTTGGTTACATTTGCAGAAAGAACGCCTTACAGGACCCCATCGGAAGCTCCATTCACTTTACTATGGGCCTTACACTATCACCAACGGTGTGGGTGACAATGATTTTGAGCTCAACACTCCCCCCTTCCTTGGCTTGCATCCAGTGTTCAATGTGGACCTCCTCCAGACATATTTTCCACCATTATTGAACACCTCATAGATCGCAGAACAATTGACACCAATCAGGGGTGATTTTAAGAACCCCCCCTAAATTTATATGTATAATAAATGGGTGAATCCCCATGATACATAGGAAAAATTGAAGGCTATTTTATCAATAATATAAAATGTATATATAATTTTTTGGCGAATATTTTAGTCA
>SNQJ01S0176298.1:0-19978 GCA_010110895.2 Picea sitchensis | reverse complement strand
TCCTTAACGTGATACCGCTTTTCATTGCACATCGAACACTATTTATCATGTACAACAATACATCTTTAATGCTAGACGATTTTCAATGGTAATGATACACCACATTCAATAATACATTGTACATTATTTATCCTCATTGTTGAAGGAAATTGGAAGTTTTTATTCTCATCCTCATTGTTGAAGTGAAATTGGATGTTTTTATTATTAATGGACCCATAAAATGCTAAAGTTTATGATATTAATTTTCATTAATAAATTGGGTATTTTTTAAGGTTATTGGATGTAATAAGTATAGTATATAATCACGTGAATCCATTTATGCATTTAGAAATGCAATTTAAACAACAGAAATTTCGTGTGGATTTATGTTATTGGATTATGGCAAAGAGGGAAAAAAAATAAAACCGTTAAATAACGCTTTTAATAATAATAGGCATATGTTTTGCATATCAACTCCCCTCACCCCCACCCTCATCTACGAGGGTGGGAGTGGGGTTGAAGGTGGGGAAGTTAATATGTAAAACATATTGAGGGTGGGGTGAGGAAGTTAATATGCAAAACATGATATGTTTTGCATATTAACTCCCCTCACCCACACCCATACTCCCTCCCTCCCTCAATTTCATGTATATTGTTACTAAATGAACACCAATATAGGGTGGGGCTGGGGGCAGTTAATATGCAAAACATACCCTTAACCCCACCCTCCCCAAATTTCATGGGTGTCAAACCCGATTTCGGTTAACAACAAATAGGGTATGATTCGTGTGTGCATGGTCTTCCGTGATTTGAATAATGCCTATCCGAAAGATAATTTGCCCACCCCGTTCATCGATCAGATTGTCGATCAATGCGTAGATTGTGAGGTCTTTTCATTCATGGATGGTTTCTCGGGATATAATCAGATTCAGATCAAACCTGAAGACCAGCATAAAACAATTTTTATTTGTCCTTGGGGCACGTTCGTGTATCGTAAGATGCCTTTTGGCCTAAAGAATGTTGGAGCCACTTTTTAGTGGGCCATGTCATTTTCTTTTCATGACCTTAAACATATAGTTCAGGCGTATCTTGATGATCTAGCATCATGCTCTCGCAAGATTTGATCATCCCACTCATCTTCGACTAATCTTTGAACGATGTTGCTACTATCGGATTCACTTGAATCCTAACAAGTGCAGTTTTTGCATGACGTCAGGTTGTCTCTTAGGTTTTATTGTTTCGAAAACATGGATCATGGTCGATCCTCTCAAGGTTGAGGCGATAGTTCAATTGCCTCCCCCGTGCACGATACCCCAGCTTCAGAGCTTACAGGGAAAGCGAACTTTCTTAGGCATTTTGTCGCGAATTACGCTGAGATCACTAAAGGGTTTATGTGTCTCTTGAAAAAGGGAGTCTCTTTTTGTTGGGATGAAGTTGCTCAGCGCTCCTTTGAAGCGTTGAAACGTGCCATGACGTATGCCCCTCTGCTCTGGCCTCTCAATTATAACAGAGATTTCTTGTTGTATTTGGTTGTTGCAGAAACGACCATCGGCATGGTCTTGGTTCAAGAGGATGATCTTCTCGATGAGCATGTTATATATTACCTTAGTTGAGTCTTGGTTGGGCCGGAACTCGACTATTCTCATGTTGAGAAGCTTGCTTTGGCAGCAGTTCATGTTGTCCAACATTTTCGTCACTACATTTTGCTTCGCAAGACCATTGTCATTGTCATTGTGAACCCTTTTCAATATGTGTTAACACGACGGGTCACTGGCAGAAAGATCAGTAGATGGATTGTAATTCTCCAGGAATTTGACTTGGATTTTGTTTCCACAAAATCCAAAAAGTCATTGGTCTTTACCGAACTTATTTCAGAACTTTCAGTTGAGTCTAGTGATATCACACACGAAGAATCACCTATCAAAGGAGATATTTTTCTAATCACGTCTTCAAACCCCTGGTATGGAGATATACTAGTCTATCTCCATACTTTGAATTGCCCCACTTCTTCTTCCCATGATGAGCGTCGAAAAATTCGCCATCAGGCACGAAACTATCTTATACTCGATGACACTTTGCATCGTCGGGGTGTAGATTGCAATCTTCGTCGGTGCCTTATCCATGAAGAAGCAAAGCTCGTTTTGAATGACTGTCACACTGGAGCATGTAGCGGTCATTTGTCTGGGTTGGCAACAACCCAAAAGATTCTACGTGCAGGTTACTTCTGGCCCTTGTTAATCAAGTATTGCGTTGAGGCAATCAAGAAGTGCCACCCATGTTAGATCTTCTGTCAGAAGATGTGGGCACATCATGTTCCCATGTTTCTTATCATTGGTGTTGGTCCTTTCACCAAGTAGGGGATTGATTTCACTACATGTCACTCGGCCTCAGCCGGGGGGCATTGTTACGTCATCGTAGTAGTAGACTACTTCACAAAGTGGTTCGAAGCTATGCCAGCGTTTAACAAAGATGACGAAACAACGACTCTTTTCATTTTTAATCAAATAGTAGCAAGGTTCAGCATCCCGAAGGAGATTGTCATTGACCATGGCAGTCACTTCCAAAACAAAATGACGATTGACTTAACATCAAATCTTGGGTTCAGGAAAGAACATTCATCCCCTTATTACTTGCAAGTGAATGGTTAGGTTGAAGCTGTGAATAAGTCCCTCAAGACTATTCTTCAGTGGATGATCAATTTTGCCAAGTCAAATTGGCATTTGTTGTTGTACTCAGCATTGTGGGCCTATCAAATGTCTATAAATACTGCCACTAGTTTCTCACATTTTCAACTCGTATATGGGCTGGAAGCAGTCTTACCTATTGAGTGTCAGATCCCTTCTTTAAAGTTGGTAGTGGAAGTATTGTCGGACACTTCACCACTTGAGGAACACCTACTATATCTCGAGCCCCTCGATGAACAACATCGTGATGCAGCCTCGGCCAATGAGGCTCATAAGCAATGAGTCAAGTGTCAGTACGATCGATTTGTTCGTCCTCAGATTTTCCGCAAAATCCAAAAAGTCATTGGTCTTTCCCGAACTTATTTCGGAACTTCTAGTCGAGTCTAGTGATATCACGCACGAAGAATTGCCTATCAAAGGAGATATTTTTCTAATCGCATCTTCAGACCCCTGGTATGGAGATATACTATTCTATCTCCATACTTTGAAGTGCCCCGCTTCTTCTTCCCATGATGAGTGTCGACGAATTCGCCATCAGGCACGAAACTATCTTATACTCAATGACACTTTGCATCGTCGGGGTGTAGATTTCATTCTTCGTCGGTGCCTTATCCATGAAGAAGAAGAGCTCGTTTTGAATGACTATCACACTGGAGCATGTGGCGGTCATTTGTCTAGGTTGGCAACAACCCAAACGATTCTACGTGCAGGTTACTTTTGGCCCTCGTTAATCAAGGATTGCATTGAGGCAATCAAGAAGTGTCACCCGTGTCAGATCTCCTATCGGAAGATGTGGTCACATCATGCTCCCATGTTTCCTGTCATTGGTGTTGGTCCTTTCACCAAATGGAGATTGATTTCACTACATGTCACCCAACCTCAGCCAGGGGGCATCGTTACATCATCGTAGCAGTAGAATACTTCACAAAGTGGTTCAAAGCTATGCCAGCGTTTAACAAAGATGACAAAACAACGACTCTTTTCATTTTTAATCAAATAGTATCAAGGTTCGGCATCCCGAAGAAGATTGTCATTGACCATGGAAGTCACTTCCAAAACAAAATGATCACTGACTTAACGTCAAATCACTGGTTCAGGAAAGAACATTCGTCCCCTTATTACTTGCAAGCGAATGGTCAGGTTGAAGCTGTGAATAAGTCCTTCAAGACTATTCTCTAGTGGACGATCAATTCTTCTAAGTCAAATTGGCATTTGATGTTGTACTCATCGTTGTGGGCCTATCAAACGTCTATAAATACTGCCACCAGTTTCTCACCTTTTCAACTTGTATACGAGTTCGAAGCAGTCTTACTTATTGAGTGTCAAATCCCTTCTTTAAATTTGGCAATGGAATTACTGTCAGACACTTCACCACTTGAGGAACGCCTACTATATCTCGAGCAACTCGATGAGCATCATTGTAATGTAGACTCAGCTAATGAGGCTCATAAGCAACGATTCAAGTGTCAGTACGATCAGTCCGTTCGTCCTCAGATTTTCTCTCAAGGTGATCTTGTCCCGGCCTATGATCAAGACAAAGATCCCCTAGGGGCAGGCAAGTTCAAACCCATGTGGTTCAGACCATTCATTGTGAAAGAATTCTTGAAGAAGGGCGCTTACTGTTTGGTTGATTTTGAAGGAAATGTCTTGGCGGAGTCTAGGAATGGGCTCTACCTCAAGAAGTATTACTCTTAGGTTGGTCACCTGGGTGACTTCTTGTACATATGTATAGTTTCTTATACAGTTTTTGTCCTTTTTGTTTGGTGGACGTGTAGTTATTTATGTCTTCTTTTTCACTGTGGCAGATGTCAAGTGAATCACAAGTGTATTTTGGGTTCGCGGATGGCACTAACCGACACACTCAGAGGCTTGCTTCCGCATCTTGGGTGATTTTCACACCTGGAGGTCAGTTGCTATCTCCCGGAGGTATTTGTCTAGGTGACGCTATAAACAATGTCGTCGAGTACAGTGCAGTGATAGAGTTGTTTATTGACGCTTTGTCACATGGAATTTCACACCTCCAAGTCTACCTAGATGCTCAGCTGGTTGTGTCCCAGTTAAATGGAGTTTACCACGTTTATGATCCCATTTTTTACCAATGTTTCTTTAGGGTATGTCTCTTAGAATTTTATTTAGAATACATTATGTATATCCATGTTCCTAGGAGATTTAATCATATGACAGATACTCTAGCTAATCACATGTTAGATTGGCATGTTGCACACACATAAAAATAAAAACACACACATACACATGTGCATGCATTTGTAAAATATGTAATCCATAAGCAAAATAAGATGTAAATATATATATATATATATATCAAAACGTGTCATGAGTACATAGGTGGGAGCGCCTCAAAAATAATGCTCAATATACATCGTTGGGATTATGCCCTCAAAAAATACATGTACAAAAGGTGCCCTTGGCACATCAAAAGTATAGCCTATCTAAGCATGGGGCCTATTGGCCCTGCCATAATGAAAAACGGCGCTGGCTAAACGCCGGAAAAGCTAGACCCACGTCTGTGGCATCCCTACTACATGAGGTTGCATGGAGGGCGGGAGATCCTGGATCTCGACCATGGGTATTATGCTAGTGAGCGCAGTGAGGTTGCGCTCTACTCGTCTCAAAACTCTCTTAGCCTCTCCGGATGGAGGTCCCCCTATAGTTGTTGGTCCATCGACTATTGTTGGTCCTGCCTCTAGTCAAGGACGTCGTCGAGTCCTCGTGAAGTCTGTTGGGCGCACTGGTCCCACATCTGTACATAACAAATACACAAGAGTCAATACTCTGTACACATATAAAAACGATATATATAAAATCAATTAAAAAATAAATAACATTAAAATAATGTTACCTATCTCTCCTCGCTCCTCTCTGGGAGGCATGGGCATGTCTAGATCGATGGAAATTTTGATCCCGACGTAGGGGTAGTCCTCAATCGTCAGAATCTATCTTGTCCACCAGTCAAATAATTTATCATCAAAGACCTCTATGATCCTCCCTCCCCCTTGTCATGGAAGCAATGCTTCCCATCTGCATATCATTGGGAAGGAGGCCACATGCCCCTGTACCGTCTCTCTGGGACTGAGACTGGGAACCCTCTAAAATAATAAAGAACATAGGATCATACCAAACCCGAAGTTCTTGTCGGTATGTTTCCGACACTCTGTCAGATGTCTCTTCATGCACATAAGCATGGTCGTGCTCCAGTCAAAGATATGTGCCTCCTTACACTGAATGGCACAGTGTATGTGTGCTTGGGAGGCCTAATGTAGGGTTGTGGATCCAATTATCTTCCCAATCAGTAACAAGATCACTTGTAGAGTCAATTTGGTGATATTATGAATCAACACCTGAGAACCTACCTTCTTAGTGTCGGCCTTGCAATACATATGGATGTAATCCTCGATGTTGAAAGGCCCAGGGAGAAATTTCCTCATATTTACTGGTTCCCCTCTCCTCGAGAGGCCAATCAAGAAGTAAATGTCCTCAATCGTCGGATTCAATGACTGACCCTCAAACATGAATGCTTCTACATCTGGGTGCCAATAATCGACGAGGGTGTTGATTAATATGGGTTGTGCCCTCATAAAAGGACACTCGAAGAACTTCCATAGCCCACATTGTTTTAGTGTGGCGATGGTTGTAGGGTCCTCTTCGACCAATATGTTTATCTCCTCGTGCTCCCTCTCCCTCCAATGGACATACATCTTGTTCCATGGAAAAATGGAGGAAGTTAGATCTTACTTTTTATTTTTTCCAAGCTTGTAAACGTGTACGCGGGCTGTATTGGCCACATTCATGTATGTACACGAGAAGATCATTTTTTTCCTGAGTACATACATGGGTTGTCCTTGGACAACCCGTGTACATGCAAGGCCGCTCTTTTTAGGAGAGCCCGCCCCCTCAAAAACCAAATTAAATGCAAAAATAAAATATTGAAATGCAAGAGGGATGATATTGTACTTACTTGGTCCAAGTAGAAGTTTGTTTCGTCCACCGAAGATCCCAGAATCAACTTCTTTAGCAAAGGGGATTTTTCTCCTTTTGGTTAATTTTCAAATTGCAATTGTGAAAATGAGTTGTCAGCTTCTATTTATAGACTTTTTTGGCCTTTTTTTCCACTTTTTGACCCCCTTTGTCTTTATTCCTGGCTTGGTGATCACTTGATTCCGATTCTGAGTTTATTATTGGACATTCCAGTACTCTTTTCCTTTTGGTTTGGTAAATTTTTTGGGGGGATGGGTCACTTTTTGGTATCCTTTGGTAAAAGTCATTTTTTCCAACTTTTTGCATATAAGTTAGGATTTCGTCTCCACTTTTTGCATCTCATTGTATTTTCTTCTTTTCCATAGGATCGACCCCACTTAAGTGTGACACAGAACCTTTATTGTTTCTCTAGAAGTGTCATAATTAGGTGGTAGATCCTACCTGTACATGGATTCCCTAGGTACATCCTTGTTGCATTTTGGCGTCCATGTTGTCAGTAATGACTATAGGCTCGGGAGTCCTTGTTAGTCTTGTCGTGATTACAATATTAAGCCTCATTCATTTGATGCACCATAATTCTTGGCCTTACCCTCAGGACTCCCAAATGAGCACGCTTTGTTGTCTTGCAAGCTCGCTTTGAAATTCAAAAGCAACATCTGACCAGACTGTATTTATTATTTTCAATATTGTCCGGATTAACTGAGAAAATTAGCCCCTTGGAGACTTATTTAAGCCCTTTTCAAACTCTCTAAACATGAAAATATTGTCGAGCGATCGTGTTGCCCTTCACACTCACCAAACTCAAATTTGAAGGCACATCTATCCGACAGTAGTTTACCCCTTTTTCTGTCTAGATGGTTAATTTCACGAATAAAGGTATGCTCTAGGAACTTTGGTTCGCTAGAAAAGTATTCTCAGGTGTAATTTTAACCCTTTTTTGGGCCTGAGGGACTAAATCTTTGAAAAAGGAACATTCTCCTTGGTTTTGGTTTATCACATTTTTCGGGCCTGGGAGATTACTTACGAAAAAGGAAACCCCACAAAGTCCATAGTTAAGCTCTTTTCAGAGTCCCTAAAATTGAAAAGATCATCGAGTGACCTTGTTCCTTCACACTCATTAAATTGGTCTATAAGAACATATATTGGCATGAGTTTAACCCTTTTTCCAGCATGTAGATTATAGTGGAAAAAGGTATGCCTCAGGAGATTCGTCTCGGCGGGAGATTTCTCCTCAGTTACTTTCATACTTTTTCGGGCTAAGGAGACTAAACTTAGAAAAAGGTTGTGAGTCCATAGTTAAGCTATTTTTAGACTCCTTAAATTTTGTAAAGATTTTCGAGTGATCTTGTCTTTTTCACACTCATTAAAATGGTTTTGAATAGACATCTTTTCGGTGCAAGTTTAACCCTTTTTCGAACCGACTAGACTATCTCTGAAAAAGGTACTCCCTGGAATCTTGTTTTACGTTTTTTCAGACTCTCTAGATGTGAAAAAACTACCGATCTTACCTTCTCTAGGCTCATTAAAATTACATGGAAGGGGTCTCATTGTGTCTTGCTTAATCACATTTGCATCTCTGCGTCTTTGGCCTAATGTCGGCTCCATGTTGCTCTCAACTGAATCTTTTAAGCATGCCTTATACGCAAGCCTTGTAGCACTTCTTGCCTCTGTGACCTGACACCTTGACCCATGGACGAATTTTCCCCGAGTGTCCTTTTCCTGCACATGTCTCCTTGCTCTGAGCATTAGTATGTTCCTTGCACTTCGAACTAGTATGCTTTCTCGTGACACTCGTTCCTCCTTTCTAACGTAGCGTTCTTTTATTCGTTTTCGAGCTCTTAAAAAAAATTGAAAAAGACAAAAAAAATCTAATATTCCAAAAAGAGGGGAAGGGAAATATGTATTTTTTTTTAGCAGCACAAAGAGTCGCCCTTGGAAAAATCACATCCTTCCATTTTATTCGCCAAGAATTGGGATCTAGTATGACCTTATGAAGTTGTTCTCTCTACACAAAGTTGTGTCCTCCTCCATTTGGTTATTCTTCCAAACACATGGAGAGTTTGTGTTGCCTCCTGCATCGTGAACTTATGTCAATGTCATGCTTCCTGAGTCTGATCATATTTCGTTATTTTTTCCAAAGGATGTTTTACTCAACCTGAGTAGGTCTTTATGTAGTTTGTCTCTTGACCTCATGAGTCGGTCATCCCGAGATTCCAGTCAAGTCCAGATTCAAAATCGATGAATTTCTCTACCTGATCATCGAGATCCTCATATCTTTTCTCGACAAGTCGTCGAAGACCTTAGGGTAGTGATTTGTACACTCCCATTATACTCATACCTGATTTTTGAAGATCTTGAAGTTGTTGCTCAAGCTCTGAAGACCTCATCTCTAGCCATCGGGCATCACTAGCTTCTTGAAGATGGATACTCTACTTGTATATCTTTGACTGATTTTGAGATGTAGATCCTCTATGTATTGCTCGCGGCTACACTTTATATAGTTATATGACATGGATATACAATGTATTTGATTGGCATCCATGATTTAGTTCATCCCGAGCATGGGTATGCCCACCTCGAAGAGACAATTGTTGTTTTGCTAATGGCACCTCCCGAACTCTGGTCTCAGACTCACTCGATTCCGTACATTGGTGAAGATATTGTAATGTATTTCGGCCATTAGTTTCTCTTTTGACCTCACACATTAGGGGGCATATGTTATATCTCTAAATTTCCCTACTCAAGCATACATGTCCTTGGCCCTCTTACTTGCATATTTTTCCAAAGCACTGCTGAGAAGCTCTTCTTAAAAAACCATTTTTTGGAAGATGTACACACCCTGCACCATTACAGCCCGCATACATATGCTTGTTTCACTACTATAGCTCACATAGATATGTTTGTTGCACCATTACATCCCATGTATCCTTGCAAAAGTTGCAAAAAATAAAAGTTGCAAGGATTCATTGAAATTCATGGGCTATTGGAAGTTTCCCAACTAATACACCTGCTATAGCACATAACCCAACCGAATAACCATCCTTTTTTCATATAAAAGGAGGTGTTGGGGTCTCATTCACATCCAAGCATAAGAATAGTGAAACTCTACCCAATTTCACTTCCCCTCCTTGCCCAAGATATTGCTGCCTTTTGTGAGATATTGCCTCAGCATTCCCTCATCAACCCCTTCTTCCTCCATTCAACCCATTCCCTTCCATAGAGGTGATCAAAAGGTTGAAAGAAGAAGTCCATTCAAGGTGCACTCGGACCATGGTAAAGAGGAGCCCAGACCAAGTTCGTGGAATGGTGGCCAACACAGATTGTAAGGTATAATATTTGTATGATGAATAAAAGAATCAAATTTTCTTGTCCCAAATGATGGTGTTTTGATTATTTTAATTGATTTATACTTAACATTTTATATCTAACCCTAACTCATGGATATAATATCATGCTTGTAGTTCTTGTTTTCCTATCTTTGGATGCAGGTCAACCTTGGGAGGAGACGTCCAGTTAGTGGAACTTCCAAGCTTGAGGGGATCATCACCAGACGTGGGATCAAAGGTATAGTTACCCGATCTCTTCTCTATTTTATTTCTTTACATTAGTTTTGGTATGTTTGGGGTAGAGTAGAATTGATTGACTTTTAGACGGTTATTCACTCTGTCTACATCTTGAACCCTAGTGTAGTTAAAGGGGGGGGTTTCCCGCTAGCAGTTCCACTACTAAATCTGGATAGGTGGTATCAAAGCGGTGTGCTCTTCATTTATTTTTCTTCGTTCATGTCCCCAACAAGATCTGGGTACAAGAAGTTGGGACTCAAACCAATCGACCCATTGCAATATAGGTCGCGCTGAGCCCAACAACAAACCATGGGGGATGAGAAGAAAGATGATGGAGCAGGAGATCCTTTATTGCTCGAGGAATCCCTCGCGCGACAAAGGAATGAAATGATGGAAAAATTTGCACATATCCTTCGACTACTACCCATAGGAGAAGCATATTCATCAAGCGGCCATGCAACCCCCTTCAAGGTATAGGTAAATTTTGATATTCCATTATTTGAAGGATTGAGATATGTGGATGTTGTATATAAATGGTTGAATCTACTCGAAGGATATTTTTCGATCCACAATTTTTCCCGTAGGGAAAATATTACTTTTTCACTCCTCAAGGTCGTCCCCCATGTTAAGGAATAGTGGGATACTTACTCTAAGCAAAGGGCCATAGAGGAATCATCAATATTTGTGGTTTCCCCTACACGGGATTCCTTATGGGATGTCATTAAATAACAGTACTACCCTATTGGAAACTACGAGGACCAGTACACCCGATGGACCACCCTACATCAAGAAAGGGACCAGAAAGTACTAGATTTCACCAATAATTTCCATACCCTGCTAACCAAATTGGGTATCAAATACTCTGAGCGACATCTAGTGATCAAATATCGCGGTTTTTTGCATAGATACATTCAAACAGAAATGGAGTTTCTGGGCATCGCCTCATTGGGTATGGCTTATAGATATGTTGTCAATATCAAGAAGAAATTTAAGCAGAAGAGGCGAGAGTTTGGATCTGCAAAATCCTCACAGTCGAAGTAGGGTAAAGGCGGCCCCAACCCACACATAAAGGGACAGAAAAAATATGGCCACTCTCAGGACAACCAGTCCAAGCCGCAACACAATAAGGGCAATGAAAATATGAAGAAGGACACAGGAAAATGGTGTGAATACCATAAAATCCCTTGGCACAACACTGAAGAATGTCACTCCAAGCAATCACTTGTGGCCAAGCTAAAGGCGTCTGAGTATGAGGTTGATTCTGACTCTGAATGAAATCCAGAAGGAGGGAAGCAGATTATCAATGTTGAACCTAGTGCCACTTTTGCTACCACCAAAGTCTAGCGAAGCGATTCAGAAAACCAGAGGAATGGGAACTCCATTTTCACTCATATATGTGGGTAAAGGGGGCTCCACTTAATTTCATCGTCAATAGCGACAATCAGAAGAACTTGATCTCAGCAGAGGTCATCAAGTAATTGGACCTACCAACGAAACTGCACCTGTAGCCCTACACCATCGGTTGGCCTCGCCAAGGAAGAGATCTATGTGTCAGCCAACAGTGTCAGCTGCCCTATGACATCAAGCCTTTCAAAGATGAGGTATTGTGTGATATTTCTCCCCTTGAAGTTTGTGATTTTTTTTAGGACAACCATATTTGTGGAAGCGTCATGTTGTGTATGAGTCTAGACCCTACAGTGTTATTATTACTTTGGGTAGACAATTGTACAAGATACCAGAGGTAGCTTCGCCTACCGTTATTTCTTTAATCTCTACTAAGCAATGCAGTGAGGTCATTTCACAAACCAATAAGTTTTTCTTCTTTGTGATCTATGCTCATAGTAAGCAGAAGGTCGTTGCCACATTTGTGGCCTCTACACAGAGCCTCTCTTTGTAGCAGAAGCAAGTGGACAAGATCATGGAAGAGTACAGAGACATATTCTCCTCACCCACCAGGGTACCGATGCATTTCCAAGTCAAGCATCCAATTGGTTTGACCCCTGGTGCACCTTTACCTAATGGACCAGTCTATCGCCACTCACTGATGGAAAATGACATAATCAAGTGTCAGATCCAAGAGATTCTTCAAAAGGGGCACATCAAACCCAACTCCTTCCCTTGTGGAAGCTCGATTGTACTGGTGCAAAAGAAGGACAGGACCTGGCGACTCTGTGTTGATTACAAAGCACTAAACAAAATCACAGTCAGGAACTAGTACCCAATTCCCAGGATTGATGACCTTCTTGACCAAATCAAGGGGGGAATTTCTTCAGCAAGATTGACCTAAAGTCTAGCTACCACCAAGTTCCCATCGAACCAACTAATGTATGGAAGACAACCTTCAAATCCAAAGAAGGTCTCTTTGAATGGTTGGTCATGCCCTTTGGCTTAATAAATGCACCAGCCAATTTCATGGGATTGATGGATGATGTATTGAGACCCTTCACCAACTCCTTTGTGGTGGTATATTTGGATGACGTCCTCATCTTCAGCAGAACTTGGGAGGAGCACATGCGGCATATTCAACAGATTTTGAGCACTCTGCGGCAGCACAAGATATATGCCAACTTGGAAAAATGCTTTGTTGGCATGAACAGGGTCCAATAATTGGGATACATTGTTGATGAGCATGGGGTGCATGTTGATCCAACTAATATCCAAGTTATTTGTGACTAGCCAGCCCTGACCACACTCACCAAGCTTCAGAGATTCTTGGGACTGGCCAACTTCTACCAACGGTTCGTGTTGGGCTTCTCCCATATTGGATGGGCCCTTAGCCAAGTGACCAAGGGCGGTGGCAGGGAAAATTTTGTGTGGGGGAAGGAACAACAATGAGAATTTGATGATCTGAAGCATCTCTTGTGCTCAGCTCTAGTACTCTTCGTTCTTGATCTGCAACAACCATTCGAGATTGATATTGATGCATCTGACTATGTTGTAGGTGTGGTTCTCACTCAACACAGTCATTCGGTGGAATACCATAGTGAGACACTCTCAGATACTGTCCGGAAATACCCCACCTATGACAAAGAAATTTTTTCCATTGTCCAAGTCTTTCGTCAATGGAAACATTACATTCTAGGAAAGGAGATGATCATCCACACTAATCACAAGCCTCTGTAGTTCATATAGACACAGGGGAAATTACATAATGACCTCCATCATAAGTGGTCCACCTACATGAGGCAGTTCCATATCAACATCAAGTATAAGACAAGGAGCTCAAATCATGTCGCTGACTACCTCATTCGACCTCCCGTGGATGAACTCACCACTATGATCCACTCTTGTGGACATGAGGCATCTGAGTGGCCCCAACATTATCAGCAAGATCCATACTTCACCACCACCTATCATCTCTTGGGTACAGGCGTGACTGTCACTGATTTTCACATTCAGGACAGATTGTTATGCCATCTGTGCCATCTCTATGTTTCTACAAGCAAGCATGGAAATATGGTTTGGGAAGCCCACTACAGTCTGATGGTAGGCCATTTCGGCATGGAGAAAATTGTGGTTGGTCTATAGAAAAAATTGTATTGGCCAAAAATTCGACAAGACGTCAATAAGTATATCATATCTTGCACTGTATGTGCCATTTCCAAGCTAGCCATCAAGAAGCAAGGCTTATACACCCCTCTTCATACTCCCGAGAAGCCTTGGGAATCCATCTCAATGGATTACATGTTTGGCCTTCCATCCACTAAGCAAGGAAATAATTTTGTATTTGTGGTCATTGATTGGTTTTCGAAGATGGCCATCCTCGCAGCCTGCAAGAATAATATCATAGCGGTAGATAATGCCAACCTCTTCTTCGAACGAGTATGGGTCCATTTTGGGATACCACATACCATCATCTATGATCGGGAAATAGGTTCCTCAGCACATTTTGGTTGAGTCTTTGGTCACTGTTGGACACCAAGCTCACTAAATCCACTACTTTCCACCCCCACACAGACGGCCAAACAAAAGTTGTCAATCAGATGATTGTGCACATCCTACGCATGTAAAACTCCAAGCATCCATGTACATGGGATGAGAGTCTCCCTTATGTTCAGCAAAATTACAACAGGGCTCTCCATATATCCACCATCCATATCCCATTTCAGGTGGGGCTGGGATTCCAATCCTTGGGTCCCATTGATGTTGCACTACCTCTTGCCACCACACAAATAGAATCTTCCCATGTTCAGTCTGAGATCGACAAATCCACCAGATTCATTGAGTGGATTCAACACATCATCCAACAGGTCGATGAGATTTTGCAGAAATCCAATGCTAAGTACAAACAACGCCATGATCAACACAAGGTACCATACCAATTTCAGTTTGGAGACAAAGTCTAGTTACATTTGTAGAAGGAGTGTCTTACAAGGCCCCACCAGAAGCTCTGCCCACTTCGTTATGGGCCTTAAACTATCACCAAGGTTGTGGGTAGAAATGATTTTGAGCTCAACACTCCACCTTTCCTTGGCTTGCACCCAGTGTTCAATGTGGACCTCCTTTGGCCATATTTCCCACCATTATTGGACACCTCATAGATCGTAGAATAGTTGACACCAACAGAGCTCAACCTTGACTGCATGGAACAAGCATCCACTGATCTGATAGTGGACACTCGCCAATAGAGGATCCAACTTTATCGGGTTATCAAGGTAGGGTAGCTCCTACACCAAGGAAAGTGGCTCACACGGGGCCAAATTCAGCAAAAGTTTCCTCATCTGACGGGGGAACTCAACACAATGGAGACCATTTCTTCCTAAGGTGGGAGTATTGGTCTAGGTGGATATTAGTGTCCACCCACCTATTCCAACTGGCTCCTCTTGACTGTTTTTAGTTCAACACGTTCTTATGTACTTCTTTGTAATTGTGGGTTCTACACTTCTGGGGTTTTTTGAATCCCTACATATATTTCAGGTGGATACTCGTGGCCTCCCATCTAATCCAACTAGCTTATTTTGTTTTTTTTCGTGTCAGCACATCTTGTTGTACTTCCAGGGGCGTTTTGGGGCCCTAAACATTGTTTTTTGGCTCACCATAGTCAAACTATAGACAGAGTCAGATTTTGATGGCGTAATGTGTAGTTCTCTGAAAGACCTTTCCAATGGGATATCACGTGCCTAAAACGGAGGTTGTATGCAAAAGTTACGACCCCGAGAAGTTGAGGTACCAACTTACCCATAGGGGCCCACATAACTTTTGGTGTTTCACCTCCTAGGGTTAGGCTTTTGGATGTCTAGGGTTTTGGAATTCATGAGTAATATCAAAAAGGCCTCTGGAGCCTCATCATAATCATTCTTCTTAGATGTATGTGCGTAGCAGCCACATCTCTTCTCATAGATAGCTACCACCATTCGAGCAAGTGTTTCAGTTCAACAATTTTACAATTTTGGCCTATTTCATTTATTCAATAGAAGATATTGTTCACTGGATATCTGTGTTTTTCTTCATATCTATGTGTTTATTATATTTAGCCTATTAACCAGTTCATTCCACTCCTAAATACAGATCACTTTACTTCTTAATAAATCCTCCATATGGGATTTTCATTGGAAGTAGTTGGTACTGGTAAAAAAAAGGTCACTAGGAGAAGCAATATTAAATATGGAGAAAAATATTAAAATGATGGTATGGATGGAAAGATCTCAAAAAAATAGGTTGTTTAAAAAAAAAAAACATTGAAAACTGACTTCGGATGTGAAAGTTATGCCCTTTTTCAAAAAGGAATAAATGATAACCAAATAGCCATGTGGCAAGTAGAAGTTGTTCCACCGGGTGATACTCCTCCCAACTGTGCCTATAAGTTCATTTTTAAATAAGTTACTTATGAAGTGACCCATTTTTATAGAATAAGTGGAAATCACTTTTACAATGAAGTAACTTTGTAAATGAAGGTTGCATGTGAAATAACTTAAAATAAAATATTAAAGTTATTTAATAATGATTCACTTTTATAACTTAAGTGAAATGCACTTAACAACGGATGCATTTCAATAAAAGTAACAAAAATGGACTTGAACTCAAGACCTCTTACTTAATAAAGCAACTTTCAAATGAACTAGTTCAAAACATATTATATTGCTTAGAAGGAGGATTGGGTGTGTTGTTGTTGTTGTTGAATATGGCCTTGGAGAGCGTCTTCATAAAAAACTTTATTCACACAAGAAAAAAGTGTTGCTTCTCGACGGAAACAAGGGTTAGATCTTAGTTATCTTACCCAGAAAATGCAATTTCTTTTTCTTTCTCATTTATCTAGATTGCACAAAGCACAAGGCAAAGAGAATACATAGACAGGAAAACCCTTTTCACTATGTTTCTGGTTTTTCAAGATCACACAGGGCATAGGGAAAAGAGAAAACGCAAATCTAAAAGAGGAGAAACCTGGAAATAAAAAGGGTATATTCAGTGTTTATACCTCCGGATCTGACTGAAATGGTCGTATCTTGGGAAAATGAAAACCTTTTCAAGTGAAATGAAAATCATTCCTGACTTAAACAAGCGCTTCAAACACAATGTAATAGTCCTCTCATCCCATAAATGTATGAAAATGATAGAAACTGGAGATGCAACAACACAACTTCACGATCTTGATCTTCAATGGGAGCGGATCTTCAAATATGATTTGATACCATGTTCAACCACACAGGTATTCCAAAAGATGATGAACACATTTAGTAACCACTCACACAACCATATCGAATATCAACACACTGATGTTTTGACATGGTAAAACTCCTACAAGGAAACATCCATGACCCCAACCATCGTGGCCACTTGGAGAAATTTATTAATGCAAAAGAAAAATACTACGGAGAAATTTACAAGATAGTTTCTCACAATCAATCATCTACAAATGACCCTCCATGCTCTTTAAATAGAGATCATGAACCAATTGTGTGCTAATCCATAGATCAATGTAGCCATTAAGATCGAGAAGAATATGATCCATCGAATCACTCTATGTCAAGAACATATCATGACCATCAAATTTCCTAACTACAAATTCATACTAATGCATACTAAAGAAACACACTAATAAACACACTTTTACATGTACTTCTTGGAAGGAGAGAAGCTCTATGGTTTCCCTAGCTCAATATCCCTACAGTTTTCCTCTCGTCCCCCCCTCCCCCCACATCAATGGCTGATGAGGATTCAGACCCCCAGTCAAAATTCAACACAGATGTAGTGGAATTCAATCATCTTGTGGGTTCATTAGAGAAGCACCCCTCCCGTCCCACACTCACACAGTTTGTGAAGAATCTATATCAACTCCCTGAGATTGAGATTCCATGAACAATCGCCCGAAATAAAGCATTAGCTTATGATGCCAAAGGACTTGTAGGGAAATTCATCGATCTTTGGCCTTCACCCCAGCAAGTGGAACTCTAGTTTGCACGAAACTACCAACCTAACATCAAAGGGTGTATTAATAATTTTTTATGTGGTAAGGGTTTCTACACTTTCTTTTTTTAGCACAAAGAGGATAGGGATCTTATTTTCTAAGTGGGTCATATTTCTTTGGATCAAGGGATTTGTATTTGATCCAATGGAATCCAAACTTTGATTTGGAGTGTGACATTCCCCATGTTTTCCCAGTGTGGGTTCGTCTCCCACATCTCCCTCTCCATTGTTAGGGAGATGATGTTCTTAAAAGCATTGGGAACTCACTAGGAAAATAAATTGACAAATCATATCCAAAAGCCCCAATTTTTACTTGTGCTCGGATCTATGTAAAAGTGGATTTAGAAAAAGGGCTACCAGAAGAAATAAATTTAAAACTTGATGACTGGACCCATGTCCATAAATTAAACTATGAGCAATTTCCCTTCAAATGTAAGATATGCCACGATTACGATCATTTTTCCCGAAACTATGCCAAAAATAAGCCAGAGCAGAATGTAATAGAAGCAAGATAGGAAAAGGAATGACAACAAGTCCAAAATAAATCAAATATAGGAAGACATAACCTTCCAATACCCTCAAACCCTTCTAATACCTCGAACCCTCATCAAAATCTTCCTTCAGTGACAATCCCCGAAGACAATAGAAAAAATCGTAGGAACCCAAGTAAAAAAGTACAAGAAGAACCACCCCTCATTTCCACCAACAAATTCGCAAGTTTGGGTGAGTATAACCTTGGCAGAGAAGATGAAGAAACCCCTAAACAAAACCCTATTTCCTCAAGCGCCATACCCCCTACATCAGAACCTCATGACTGTAGATTTTAACCTTGTACAATATTTACTGCAAACATATTTTCAGTAAAAGAACAGAAAAAATACAATGGCAAATACAAACATTACACATAGATTTTTCCCCTGAAAACCCAAACCAGGAAAACCAGCATATTCTATATTCATTCATTGTGATACATTGTTTACAATACAATATACATATACGAGCCAACGAAATTCAAAACCCTAACCCAATGACCTAGATTAGTCAACAACCCTAATTCCTTAACCAGAAATAGAAAACCATCGGCAAAAAACCATGTGCTGAAAAACCACCTAAATATGTGACATGTTTCCTGAGGTAGAAACTACTCGTGCAAAGAATATAACACATACCTAAACATGACAAGGAAGAAGAAGAGGTTGAATCTGAGGAATATGAAAATCTTAAAGAAACCCCCATCACAAAAACTCAAATAGTAGAAAGAGTTCCACCCAAAAGAAAATTCGGGCAAGATCTTAAAGAAGGAGAAATTCCATTGGAAAGAACCCAAAATTCTGGTAGAAGAAGAAACAAAGACACCATATAAGAAGTAGCAAATAAAGAAAAATCGTTGGGAAAACAATACTCAATAGAAATATCACTAAGAAATATGGATCAGAAAGGAAACAACAAAGGAACATAAGCTCATATCACACCCTCCCTAAGTGGAGATCTACCTCAATCCAAAAACAATAAAGATCCTCTCCTATAATTGCAGAGATTTCAGAAGCAAAGCTTAGGTCGAAGCCCTTAGACACCTTATAAAATCTGAGAAGCCTTTTGTAATTATCCTCCAAGCGACAAATATGGAGAAACTAGAAGCCATACAAAGAAGGAAAAATAATTCCAAGACAATCAAGGAGCAACCATCAACTCAACAGGGGCATCAGGAGGAATCATTACATTGTGGGACTCATCTCAACCTAATTTAGAGGTAAATTTTCACTCAAAACACTAGCTACTCATTGTCCTTTGTAATAGAGAAAATGGCCAAAAAAATATCTATTATCAATATCTATATGCCCAATAGATATATGGATAAGGTAGAATGTTGAAGATCTATGTTATCCTTCAAATATAATTTAGATCTACCTTCATGTATAGTTGTTGGGGACTTTAACACATTCTTACAAAATTCATAAAAAAGAGGAGGAAGTAACATTAGGGACCCAATGTAGGAAATGTTTTAAGGCCTCATCTCTGGTTGGGATCTTTATGATGTCAAACCCCCCAAAGAAAAGTACACCTAGGGCAACAAACGTTCAGGGCTCATCCATAGTAATTTCCTTCTCTTACCCCTCTCCATATCCTCCACTAACATTCCATCTTTCATCTATGATCATAAGCCCATATCTCTCACTCTGGACTCCCCTCAAAAATTCGTCCCTATCCCCTTCTGTTTCAATCCATTATGGTTGCAAAATCCCTCGACAATTTCCATCATTAAAGAATCTTGGAGAACCCCCCAAGGTTCCTCAAACTATGTTTGGGAAGGGAAATTGAGAGCAGTCAAATCGAATTTAAAATATTGGGTGA
>SNQJ01S0176297.1:0-19978 GCA_010110895.2 Picea sitchensis | reverse complement strand
ATCACTCTATGTCGGGAACATATCGTGACCGTCAGATTGCCTAACTACAAATGCATACTAATGGATACTAAAGAAACACACTTTTACCTAACAACATATTAGACCAAGTAGATCTTAACTAACTCCTAAGTGTCTAAATATCCTAACAAGTAGAATCTGGGAGGTTGCATCCCCCACATTTTTTGGAACAAATTGGATGTTATCAACAGGAAACATTTTGTTCCTGGATCCTATATAAATATATTGTTTTGTAAACTTGAAACCATCTCTACCTGGGGCAAAAATTATGGATTTCTAATTTACAGACTTGAATAGAAGATGATATTTGCACAACTTTAGCTTCTATATATCGTGATTTTATTCAAGTTATGACCATTTCGATTTGTAATTAGATTGTGATTACTTTAGCTATCATGGTTTATTGCAGATTGGTATGATAAAATTGATATGATATCCATGTTTTATGTCCCATATTTAACATACAATAATTATTCTGTTCAAATTTGAGATTAGGAGATTCATCTTCTTTATTCGTTGAACATTTATACATAAGTTTTCACAGCAATATTTATCTCAATGTGGCCACTTGTGAAATTATAATATTGTTGTTACTATATCTATTATATGTTCTATGATTCATATTCAATCATTATTGCTTTGCGTTTACAAGAGGCATTTGTGAGATCTGTTGCGCGTTTGCCTCATCAAACAGCAAGATTGGATGCTATACACAGGACGAATAGGAGATGTGATTACAGGTTAGTTTGTTAGTTTTATTTCATCAGTTTAATTAATATAGGAATTCCCTATAATCTAAACACATTCTACTGTTTGTTATCTCTTTTTTTCAATTAGACAGTTGGTTATTTCATTTCTTGTGTATAAACATTATAAAAAATAAATCAAAAAGATTGAATGATAGTTTTGTTGTCATCAAATAAATCAATCCATATTCGATTTTCGCAGATTTAGATTGAAATTTGCATTCTGTAAATGTTATACATATATTAGAAATATAATCATTTGGATATATTGTACATATAATAAGTAGAGCTATTTTATAAATATTAGTTAGAAAACTGTAAGTATATATTAGATTTGTATATAGTTTTCAGTGAGTGTTTTTCATTAAGTTATTTTATCTTCTTTAGTTTTGTTTTTTACTTTCTTAGGACTCAGATCGGCCAACAGAGCTGCTAAACCCATTGGAGTGGATTAATCCAAATAGCTTGGGTTAAGTAGACAACCCCGGATCGGACTCACTACTCCAGTTGACGAGCGGTCAATTTCGCCTGTCAACAAATGGCGCTAGAAGGAGGGCCTGAAAATTATTAATGGCACGAGGTGGTCGTAAGACTCCTCCACCACCTACCCACTCACCTATAGTGACTAGAAGTCATTCCAATGACAACATTTTCCCTCAAACAGCAATCACATCAAATGATGATCTATGGATCACAGTTGAACTAGTAACTCCAAATCCCACGGGTGGTGACATACAAGAGATTGTTCACCAATATCTCATAAGAACGCACAGTGCCTTCGCCCATTTAAGACAACCAAACTACCCTTTGGACCAACCATTATACTTCTCTAATATCAGAGAACAACTTGGAGGCACTAACCTTACTTTAAACTCTACAGATCCAATCCTCACCCCTGCAGCAAGAGGATCTGGTATACCACCATCACCACCTCCTTCATCTCCTTCTTCTTCTGGAGAAGAATCCTCTGATGAAGGCAGTTCCCCATCCCAACCTTCGACACCACCCACACCTATGGCCAACCATAAAAATCCTGCCAGACCCTGGCTCGACCAAGTTGCAGTGGCCATACCTGGGCCTCAGCATCCCTTACCCAAACAACTGGAGAAATGGCTCCCTAAATTCGACCTAGAATCCAAACAGATCGTCGAAGATCACATCAAAATTTTTATGTTAGCCATTAGAATCCATAGCGTCGAGCATGAAGATGTAGTCTGTAGATTGTTTCCCTACACCTTTGAGGGAAATGCCTCTACCTCGTACTTTTCCCAACAGCCCCACACCATCGTGTCATGGGAGAAGTTTGAATCCTATTTTCTTGAGAAGTTTGGAGACGACAAGTCTCCTGAAGTTCTATTCATGGATCTTTCTAGTTTAAGAATGAATCCCAAAGAAAAGATCAAAGACTTTAATCAAAGGTTCTTGACACTAAAGAACCGAATCCCTACGGATTCGATGCCTGCCGAGAATCTTATTATAGCATACTATACAAAAGCCTTACATCAAAGCATAGCCATTTGGGTAAAGAGATCCAAGAAATCCACGTTGTTAGAAGCCTTCGAAGATGCCAGTCAGATCGAGAAAGACATCCTCAGCTTAAAAGACACTACTAGCAATGAAATTGAGACTAGTTCGTCTTCCAAAAAGAAAATTGAAATCCTCCCTAGACCTTCCCAAAACAAAGCCCAACCTGAAAGCTCAGATTTAGAAAACTTACAGAAAGTCATTCAAAAACTGTCCAATCAAGTTATAGATTTGAAAAGGATGGCTGAAGAAGCTTCTTCAAGCAAAGGTCCTTACAAACCCCCTTTTAGGAAGCCTTTTCCCACCAACCGACCTAATTCAAATACTAAAGGCCTAAATCTAGAAACCCTGTAATTCGCTATTCAAACGATTCTAGAAGAACAAGATAACTTGATGCCTTCTAAGATCCCTGAAGAAGTAGCTGAACAAGAGACAGTAGAAGAAGATGAATCCTCTTCGAACATTTTTGGACATTTTTCGGATATTATTTTTCAAGCTAATTTCAAAACAGTGCATCCTTACAATACTAGGAGTAAGACAACAAACAAGCCTTCTTCTAAAATCACTATGACTTTGCCTCCAAAATAGTCTAAATCAACTGAGACTAAACAGAATTGAGTAAACCCAAGCTTAGATTATGATTTGATTGAAGATCTAAAAAATCTTATGGCTAATATTTATGTTTATGAATTATTAAAATTCCCTTTTCTTCTGCAAAAAATGCTACAAAATATTGCAGAGAACAACAAAAATGGCAATCCAAGCAATAACAAAGGTGTTCAGAACAACCCTAGATTTCCTCAGAAGGCCTCTGCCAAAACTACTTCTAATCCTCATGAAAAAGAGACCTTCCAGTAAATAATGTAACAAATGTAGATAAATTAGTTTTAGAGGCCGAGAGTAAAAAGCAACAAGCTTCCACTATTAGTACTCGCAGAAATGTCCCTCCATTTTTGTTAACTTTTGAAATCTTCAATAGGAACGTGCACAACTGTATGGTATATTCAGGTGCATCATCTAACTTAATGCCTTGGTTTGTTTGTCAAAAGATTAATTCCGAAGTTCAACCATCCACCTTGAAGATCATCCAGCTTGATCAAACTAGTGTTAAAGTTATAGGCAAATTGAGAAATGTGCTTATTATAAGATTGTTGTCTAACCCTAAATTTCATCAAGTGATTGATATTATTGTTGTAGATATCCCAGAAGTTTATGGTTTTTTTTTAAGCAGAGACTATTCCGAACAGCTACACCACTATTTTGCGACGGATTGGTCTCACTTGTGGCTACCCGAGAATGGAAAGCCCAACAGAATCAAGGTAAATCGTGAACGTTATCTAAAGTTCACGGTGATTGATTTAAATGATCCCAATGAACCATTCACTCCTTCTACCGATTCACCTGAAATACAGGCGATGGATACCTTTTTCGGTAATTTCATGGCCAAAAATTTCACGATTATTAACCCAGAACAACAGTATGAAATTTTAACATATACGTAGCCAACAGCTTCTACCCAGTGGTCACATGCAACTGACAACAATCAAGTATGGTCTCTTTACTTTGATGGGTCAAAATCCAAGGAAGGAGATGGTGCAGGCTGTGTTATCATCGATCCAACAGGTAATAAGACCCTGATTGTGTGTGGGTTAGAATTCTAATGTACAAACAACATAGAAGAATATGATGTGCTATTGCAAGGCCTCAGAAAAGCATTAGATATGAACGTTCAAAATTTGACTGTCTTTGGTGATTCGGAAATCGTGGTTAGACAGGTAAAAAATTCTATCCACTGTTTATCTCCACACCTTAAAAGCTACCAATATGAGGTATGGAATTTGATGAATAATTTTGTTGCATTTAACATAAATTCTATTCCTAGATTGAATAATTCGGAAGTTGATTTGTTAGCTAATGTAGCTTCAAAAATTTTCCCTACAGAACGCTTATCTCTAAATGCATTCTCCATCGAATTGTTGTTCAGACCATCCGTCCGAGACAACATCACGAATTGGAAAGTCTTCGATGACGATCAACAAATTATAAGTTTCCTGCATATGGAAGAAACTTTCCAGGGCGTGGTGATCGATGAAGGTACGCATGACAAAAATATTCGTGACTTTATGGTAATACTAGATCCAAGATCTCCAGAATCTTCATCAAACATGGTAAATTCTATCCTGAAATTTGTAGTTAGATTAGAAAAATTTTATGATCTTCACGACAAGTTCAAAAAATCAGTGAACTTTTAAAACGAATAGTCCCTCTTTGACGCATGAAAAAGTAAACTTAGGAACTAAAGACAACCCATAGTGCATTAATTTACGGGTGGGGTGTTCTGAATAAGAAAAAGAAGCGTTTATTAAATTGTTTAAGGAATTCAAAGATGTTTTTTCCTGGACATACGATGACCTAAAAACCTTTGATCCTAACATCATACAACACGTTATTCCTATGAAACCCCAAACCCAACCTTTTCAACAAAAGTTAAGGAAAATGAACCAAAAACTCGAACCAACTGTCAAGAAGGAATTAAACAAACTCCTGAACGCTAAGATAATCTTCCTAGTTAGGCACACACAATGGGTCTCTAATCTTGTCCCTGTCTGGAAGAAGAGTTGTGAAATCTGACTATGTGTCGATTTTCAAAATCTTAATTGAGCGTCTGATAAAGACAACTACCTTGTCCCTCCCATGGAATAGATCCTTCAAAAGGTATCTGGTTATGAAAGATTATCCTTATTGGATGGTGTTTCATGGTATAACCAAGTCCTAATGTCCCCTCTAGACCAACTCAAAACCACCTTCCGCACTCCATGGGGCACCTATGCTTATAGGAAGATGCCCTTTGGGCTCATAAATGTCGGTGCCACTTTTCAGAGAGCGATGGACATTGATTTCTGAGGCTTAATCAATCAATCTGTCGTAGTTTACCTAGATGACGTTACCGTCTTCTTGAAAAACAAAGAAGATCATCTAGCTCATTTAAGATCCGTTCTACAGCGATGTCATAAGTATGACATTTCTTTAAACCCTAAAAAATCTATCTTCGCATTAGAACAAGGTAAACTCTTAGGATTTATTGTATCGATCAAAGGGATGATTATCGACCCTGAAAGAATTCAAGTCATTTCGAAACTCCCTCCTCCCTCTTCAAAAAAGTCTATGCAATCTTTCTTAGGTCAGATAAACTTTGTTAGGATATTCATCCCTATCTTTTCAGAAATGGTGAGACCATTACAAAACCTAATAAAAAAGGACGTACAATACCATTGGGGACCTTTAGAAAACCAGGCTTTTAATTCAATAAAAAAGGGCATAATAGATGCTCCTTCTCTTATGAGCCCTGACTTTTCGCAAGACTTCACCCTCTACACGTTCGCTTCTGACCGTTCATACGCTGTTGTCCTAACTCAAAAGAACGCTAAAAACAATGAATTCCCAATTGCCTTTATGAGCTTAGCCTTCAAAGGGGCAAAACTTAATTATCCAGCATTAGATCAACAAGCCTATGCTGTTTTCAAAGTAGTAAATCACTTCCATTCTTATCTTTTGAAATCTAGGAAGAAAATCATTGTCCCTTACCTGGCTGTCAGAAATATGTTAGTACAGAAAGAACTAGGCGAAAAAAGGGCAAACTGGGTCACATCCTTGCAAGAGTATGACATAGAAACCACCCTAGGACAAATAGTAAGAGGTCAAAGGTTATGCAAGCTAGTCGGTGATTCAGTTACAGGACAACAAGAGGAAAATGATATGTTGAACCCAGGGTAGCTCTATCAAAATCAAATCTGCTGTGCACAAAACCCTATTAGTCCCTGGTATGATGATATATAATTTTGTCTTGAACATGGATCAGATCCCCGTCACCTGGATCCCACAAAAATAGCATCACTAAGATTAAAATATGCTTCTTTTCACCTGATTAGTGGTATTCTGTTTCGTAAAATTTTTGATGGAGTAATAATGCGTTGTCTTGAGAAAGATGAAGCAGAAAAGGTCTTATTGGAATTGCACACAGGAGAAGCTGGTGGGCATTTTGGTGGAGATACCACTACCCATAAATTATTAAGAGAAGTTTACTACTGGCCTACACTTTTTAAAGATGCTCATGCATTGTGTCGCAAGTGTGTAATTTTCCAAAAATCATCTGGACGGATACAGAAACCAGCCTTCCCTCTGCAACTAGTTTCAATAGACTCCCCTTTTCAGCAGTGGGGTCTAGATATTATAGGTCCAATCAATCCACCATCCTCACAGAATCATAAGTATATCATAACATCCACACATTACTTCACCAGGTGGTCCGAGGCTGCCCCATTAAAAGTTGTAAATACCAGCCAGGTAACATCCTTTTTGAATTCAAATATTATTACTCGTTTCGGTATCCCTGACTACCTGGTATTTGATAATGATTCTCATTTTTCATCTCTTGAGATGAGTGATTTCGCTCTAGAAAAGGGAATTAAATTAAATTACTCTACTAGCTATTACCCCTAAGGCAATGGTTTGGCAGAATCAACTAATAAAAATTTGATCAAAATTATCAAGAGAACGGTCTCTAAAAACCATAAAAATTGACATAACTCACTGTTAAACGCAATCTGGGCTGATAGAGTAACTCCTAACATTGTTGTGGGTAACTCACCTTTCTTTCTTATTTACGGAAGAGAGGCAATTATGCCACCACATGTCCTCATTCCCTCTCTGCAGCTATCGCAGAAAATACAAGAAGAGGATTGTCCCCCTTTGGAGAATTGAATTAACGCTTTGTTAAAATTAGAAGAGGTGAGGGCTCAAGCGAAACAAAAATTGGATCAACATCAAATCATTATTAAAAACTGGTTTGATTCCAATTCTACATCTGACAGAAATTTTGAGGTAGGTGACCTTGTCCTAAAATGGGACAAACAGCATGAGGGAAAAGGAGAGCATACAAAGTTTCAGAACTTGTGGCTAGGACCATTCTTAATTGTTGAGAAATTGTGTCCCAGTTCCTTTCGATTATATAATTTAGAGGGACAGCCAGACACTTATCCAGTGAATGGCCAACCTCTAAAAGGGTACGTCGCCTGATGACACTCCCATGTACACTGTGTAAATATTTTTGTTTTGCTTGCTTTTTGTTTTTCTTTGTTGGTTTGTTTTGATTTTTCCCTTATTCTTACCAGTTTTTCTTTTTGAGACACACATGCCTGCACCATTAACTAGTTCAGATAAAGAGAACAGAAAAATTTCCCCTCTAAAAATGACCACTGAAGGTTGTTTAAGCATCAATTATGATATTTTTCTGAAGTTTGCAGCCATGTTAAAGAAAACTTGTTGTTTGAAAATCCTTTCTTGATTTCAATCTATAGCTAAAGCTATTCACAATCATCCATAAAAAAAATCTTTTTATGCTGTCCCTGTTCCTTAAGAGAACAAATCAGAGATGTCTCCCTACCCTCGAAAGTCATTTTTATTAACAAACTATCTCTAGATCTTAATGAAGGACAGCTAAAAAAGTTTCTTCAAGGTCTGTAATTTACTAAGATATGTCCAAAAACCAGGATTTTCAGTGTCACCCCGCTCTATTAAATATCTTTAAAACTAAATAAACCTTCATAGAGTTGTGGGAAGTGTTTGTAAACCCGTCGGGATACTAAACAGGTCTGCTGGCAGTGGGTAAATGCATGCATGACACCAAGATAACTTTGTCAGGGTACTGAACAGGCCCACTGGTAGCGAAGCAATGTCAGGTATATGAAAATTCTCAGATATGAAATTTTTTGACCTTAAATGTCCTTCGTTATGATCTGGAACTTCTTGGCAGGATACAAATATCATAGTGGGTTAATTGGCATCCCTGTCAAGGCTATGGACGCCTGCTGGCAGCAGCAGCCTTGTCAACAGTATTGAATATTTTAACTTTAATATTGTGACTCTCTTTTGTCAATATTGTCATCAATTTTCATCTTTTAAAATAACAATAATCTGAAACTGGAATGTTTTATAATTGATAATGATGTTCAGAAAGCTTCCTATTTGTTTTCGATTTGAAGTTTTTTCTAATTATCCCAATCTGGACTCATTCGTTTGGCAGAGATAACTACTTCTACCAGTGTGTCTCCATTATTGGCAGCAATAATATAATCTCTATTTTTACAAGATGCGTACGTAGGGTCTTTAAATTCTCATTACTCGTCACAACCTTTCCCATTAAACGACACTTGTCACTTGTCTCTTTTTACATACCTGCTTTTCAATTTTTGTTTCCATGACTCTAAGCATGAAAACTCATAGCTGGAATTCATACTTGATCTCATTTTTTTTTATTAAAGGGTTAGTGTTCATATGGTCTATTGTCGAATTGTCGTATTTCACTATGAACATGGTTGTTTTCCTTGTTATAACCCCTTGGTATTAAACATGCCTTGGTTACATGAGTACAAAACCTCCACTCATTTAGCATTCGACTAATGTCAATGGGGTTTTGATTTATAAAAATTTTAATGGTTCAATGTTTATTTGATACATTAATCTTTGTGATCAAGTCATGGATATGCATACTATTGTTTTCAACTGTTCTGATCCTTATGCGTACCATTATGCCAAGGTGTCATTTCAAGTACAACATGGTATTATAGCTTTGCATGGCCTCGATCTACATGACCTCTCTCACACGCATGGTAATTAACACTCCTGCCTACCATTTCGGGTTGTCTTTGCATTGCATTGAGGAAACTCGAAGCTATGGCTTTGTGTTTTTCCTATCAAACCCTGCCTCTAAATCCCGTGTTGATTCCTTTTTGTTAGCCATGGCTCCTGTGGTGAGGATTGAGCCCAACGACATCCAGACCTTGTTATCATTTGACAATGCCATAGATGACTTAAAAAGGAATGGCTGGCGTGTGTTTATTGAAAAGTTTGAGGGTTTTAATCTAAGAGTTTCTCAAGAATTCGTGTTGACATTCAACAGTTGCAGAGAAAAAATAGGAGATGTTTATCTTGAGTTAAATGAAGATTTTATAAGCCAAGCTACTGGTCTACCAGCTGTGGGACAAAAATGGTTCAAAAAATCAAAGGTTGAAGAGGTTCCGTGGGCATTTTTTTTCACCTCAAGGAGAATTAGCAGCTGCGACCGAGGTATGCATGTCTCAACTTTAAAACCTAGATGGCATGATATGTTAGATATTTTGAAAAAGTTCGTTACCTGTGAGGGGAGATATGGGTTGGTTTTCTTGTATCACTTGCGGTTTCTTATGAGTTTTATCGATTTCCCCCTGAACATGCCCTATTTCCTCCTTCGAAGTCTATACAAGATGGAAAAGCAGTTTAAGAGGCAGAAGTCTAATTCTAGTCTGTTCCACCATTGTTTAATTAAGATTATTATTATACATCAGTTGAAATTAGACAATGATTGTTGGGATGCTTTTCTGTTATTAAATGGTTTTGGTAGTAGTGAGTTGGGACAGGTTGACGAGCCTGTCGTTATAGAAACCCTCGTGAAGCCTACCATCTCTCCTCCTTCACTCTTTCCCTGTGATCCTATTTCTAATTTGGAACCCTTGACCTATCTTGATTCTACCCAACCCGACACTCTACCAGATTCGTATCCTAAGGGTTGTGTTAAGACTGTTAAAAAATCCACAAGGAAAAAGTGTAAAGGCAATGTCGATATCAATTATAAGAGTAAAAGGGCCACTCTTTGGGTTTCACAATGTGCTCGAAATAAACCCAAGCCCTGTGTAGACCAAAACACAATTGTGGTAAGTGAGGATTCCGACTCGGAAATTGAAAGATTCCTGGCCGAAGAGTATCCATATTCATATGGACTTTTCTCTGATAAACCCTAGGATTATGTTACAAACCTTCCACCGTGTCTAAAGGACAATCCCAATTTCCCTAGAATTGAACTCAGTAATGAACCTACAGGTCAAATGGAAGATTCCCCACCTGCTGTTGAAGGAAAATCTCCCCGCGGACAAGTAGATCTCCTCAAACAACTAGACTCTTAACTCTAAGACAGAAAGTGCTTATCATGGTCATCAGAGTATAGATCTATCTACTAAAGAGACAAATTCATGTGAGATTGAACACGAATTAGAAATAAACAAGCCAAGCAAATTATATTAATGAGGACAAACATTGCTTACAACCGTAGATGGATTGCAGTAGTTCTATCAAGTCCTCCTTGTCTAACCCTTGCTCAAAGGTCAACGATCTGAATGAAAATAGATTCACTGATTGCTCCCTATGATGTCATAGGTCTCTTTCTTCCAAATTATCTCTGTTCCAGCACCACTTATAAGATCATAAGTTTGGTGATATTCTCCTTTTCAGTCCTCTTTCACCATTAGAAAACTTGCTTATATAGCCTTGGAGAGGCTTTAACCACTTGAGATATCCTTGGGGAAGTTGAGGATTTTCCTCCTTCAGTTGAGGATCTTCCCTAACATCATGGTTGGACTAGGGATTTAAATCCAACTACCTTCCAAGAATGAAAAGATCCTTCCCCCATTCATCTCAACAACTCAACTGCTACCCAGAATAGGTAGCGCTCCCTCAAAAGGGCCATTAGAGCGCTATAGCGCTCCATAGTAGGATTAAGGGGGGTGCCAACACTCCTAAAGACACCAACGCTCCCTCAAAAGGGCCAAAGGAGCTTTATAACACTCCTATACAGTGTAAGGGGGAGCGCCAACGCTCCCAGAAGAGGTATAGGGGAGCGCTCTCCTTCAAAATCTTAGTTTTTTGAGTGTTTTCAGATGCAAAAAGGTTCATGAGCCTACTGACTCATTTATCCTCTTCCAAATCAAGTGTTTGACATGTGCCAAGTGTCCTCTTGATGTCATTTACAGGAACGACATAGGCATCATGGCAACATGCTTTCTTTGACACTTGCGACACTTGTGAGAAACATGCGACACTTGCGACCTTGTGAGAAAAATGCGACACTTGTGACATTTTTAATGATGAAACTTGTGACACTATAAAAGTGAGTATTTTTTGTGTGTAACACCTGTTAATACTATCAGTGCCAATACACAGTCTATATAGCTGCACTGTAATGAATGTTGATCCTAGATCGATAGGTATTACAAAGATGTGCCTTTACTTCAATCTCGGCTTAAATCCTTGGAAGACCAGGTGAATTCACTAACGAAGGAGAATGGAAGACTCCAATCCGTAGCTCAAACCAAAGACAAAAGCCAAAAAACCATAGGGTCTGTTGTTTTTAAAAACGTGGAAGCAGCGACTGCAATAGTAAATTCAAATATTTCTTGATTAGTTCGAATCCCTTAATTTGAGGTATGATTTTTTTTAAATAAGTTTAGTATGATTCTATATTTTTCAAATTAGGATACCTAATTTGTTTGCACAGATTACCTTTAGTTTGTTTTGATTGAATCAATGAAATATGATTCTAGTTATAATTATAACTAGCTACAGAATCGTGAGATTCTCTAGCTAGTTAGAAAAATTCGAATTACTTGTTTTCATAACTGAAAATACATCTGAAATATTTTATTCTTATTTGTTTTTAGGAGCCTATGATTTCTAAGGAGATTTGAAGCACTGTTGGCATCTCTCAGCATACTATCTTTATGTGTTTAAATAGAATAGGCTGTTAGTTTTTGGTATCAAGTAGAATTTGGGAGGTTGCATCCCCCACATTTTTTGGAACAAATTGGATGTTATCAATAGGAAGCGTTTTGTTCCTGGATCCTATATAAATATATTGTTTTGTAAACTTGAAATGATCTCTACCGAGGGCAAAAATTATGGATTTCTAATTTACAGACTTGAATAGAAGATGATATTTGCACAGCTTTAGCTTCTATATATCGTGTTTTTATTCAAGTTATGACCATTTCGATTTGTAATTAGATTGTGATTACTTTAGCTATAATGGTTTATTGCAGATTGGTATGATAAAATTGATATGATATCCATGTTTTATGTCCCATATTTAACATACAGTAATTATTCGGTTAAAATTTGAGATTAGGATATTCATCTTCTTTATTCATTGAACATTTATACACAAGTTTTCACAGCATGATTTATCTCAATATGGCCACTTGTGAAATTATAAGATTGTTGTTACTATATCTCTTATATGTTCTATAATTCAGATTCAATCATTACTGCTTCACGTTTATCAGAAGCATTTGTGAGATCTGTTGTGGGTTTGCCTCATCAAACAACAATATTGGATGTTATAAACAACACGAATAAGAGATGTGATTACAGGTTAGTTTGTTAGTTTTATTTCATTAGTTTAATTAATATAGGAATTCCCTGTAATATAAACACATTCTACTGTTTGTTATCTCTGTTTTTCAATTAGACAGTTGGTTATTTCATTTCTTGTGTATAAACATTATAAAAAATAAATCAAAAAGTTTGAATGATAGTTTTTCTATCATTAAATAAATCAATCCATACTCGATTTTCGCAAGTTTAGATTAAAATTTGCATTCTGTAAATGTTATACATATATTAGAAATATAATCATTTGGATATATTGTACATATAATAAGTAGATCTATTTTATAAATATTAGTTAGCAAACTGTAAGTATATATTAGATTTGTATATTGTTTTCAGCGAGTGTTTTTCATTAAGTTATTTTATCTTCTTTAGTTTTGTTTTTCACTTTCTTAGGACTTAGATCGGCCAATGGAGCCGCTAAACCCGTCAGAGTGGATTAATCCAAATGGCTTGGGTTAAGTAGAAAACCCCAGACCAGACTCACTCCTCTAGTTGACGAGTGGTCAATTTTTCCCAGCAACAACCCTATTTGGGCTCAAGGTTCCCTCGCTGGTACCGATTCGTTAGACTTAGTCTTGCTCTCAAACGAAGCAATCATTGAAGAAATGACTAGTCTGGACAAACCCTGGGATGATCTCCATCACAGATCATACTTCCTCCTAGAGTTAAGCAGAATAGAAGCACGGAAATTCACCTTGACTATGACTGGAGATAGGTCTTATCCTATCAATCCCTTGGCTACACATGAGGTTTATGCGGAGGGTGATATGGAAAGTATCGTTGAAACTATACCGATTAATATCTCCAGAAACCTTGACATCATGGAGAATGTTTTTGTCAGAGCTGACTGTTCCCTCAAAGAGATTCAAATTTACAGAGACTTACTTAAAGAATTCCGCGAAGTTTTTCCTTGTCTTACAAGAAAATGCCAGGCATTGATCCAAAAATAGTCGAACATGAGATCACAAATTATCTGGATGCCAAGCCAGTTCGAAAGAAGCTTCATCTAGTTAATCCCAGGAAAGAAACAACTATTAAGGTGGAAGTAGATAAATTGCTCAAAGCAAGTTTTAACTATCCTGTCCATTTGACACAATGGGTGTCAAATGTTGTGCGGACCAACAAGAAACATGGCACAATTCGCGTATGTACGGACTTCCATTATTTGAACAAAGCCTGTCCAAAAGATAATTTCCCCACACCATTCATTGACCAGATAGTTGATGAATGCGCTGGTTGTGAGGATTTTTCTTTCATGGATGGTTTTTCAGGATATAATCAGATACAGATCAAACCCGAGGACCAACACAAAACAACTTTCATCTATCCATGGGGTACATTTTCCTATTGTACGATGCCTTTTGGTATAAAAAATGTTGGAGCTACCTTCCAATGGGCCATGTCTTTTGTTTTCCATGATATCAAGAATATAGTTGCAGCCTATTTATATGATTTATCATCACGAGATCGCAAGAGAATGGATCATCCCACACAACTCTGACTTATCTTTAAGCAATGTCACAACTTTCGGATTCACTTGAATCCAAACAAGTGCAACTTTTGTGTAACATTAGGTAGTTTGTTAGGTTTCATAGTGTGAACAATAGGGATCATGGTCAATCCTCTCAAGGTTGAGGCAATAGTTCAATTGCCTCCCCCACGCAAAATCCTTCAACTTTAGAGTCTAAAAGGAAAGGAAAACTTTTTGAGGAATTTCATCGACAACTATGCAAAGATCACAAAGGGCTTTATGCGCTTACTGAAGAAAAACTTTCTTTTTCATTGGGACAATGTTGCTCAACGCTTCTTCAAAGCATTGAAACATGCCCTCATGACTACCCCTCTACTTTGGCCACCCAATTATAACAAAGATTTCTTATTATACTTAGCTGCAGCAGAGTCAACCATCGGCATGGTTTTAGTTCAAGAAGATGATTTTCTCTCAGAATATGTGATCTATTACCTGAGTCGAGGCCTCGTCGGATCGGAACTCAATTATTCTCATATCGAAAAACTTATCTTGGCAACAGTCCATGTTGTCCAATGGTTCCATAATTATGTTTTGTTTCACAAGACCACCATCATTGTCGTTGTAAATCTATTTCAATATGTGTTGACAAGATGGGTAATCGATGGAAAGATCAGTAGATGGATAGTTATCCTCCAGGAATTTGACTTAGATTTTGTTTCGACAAAATCCAAAAAGTCATTGGTCTTCGTAGAACTTATCTCAAAACTTTTGGTCGATTCAGGTGATGTTATGCCCGAAGAATCGCCTATTCGAGGAGATATGTTCCTGATAGCATATTCAGACCCCTAGTATGGAGAAATTCTTGTCTATCTCTAGACTTTGAAGTGCCCTGCCTCTTCTTCTCATGATGAAAATTTCCATATACATCATTAGGCCAAGAATTATCTCATCCTTGAGGACACTCTCTATCATCGAGGTGTAGATTGCGTTCTTCGTCAATGCCTCACTCATGAAGAAGCGGAAATCATGCTTAACGATTGCCATACTGGAGCATGTGGCGGTCATTTTTCTAGGTTGGAGCCCAAAAATTTTTACGAGTCGGTTACTTCTGGCCGACACTAATCAAAGATTGTATCGAATCAGTCAAGAAGTGCCACCTGTGTCATATCTTCTCTCAGAGGATGAGGGCACATCCCGCTCCTAGGTTTCAAGTCATCATAGTTGGTCCCTTCACCAAATGGGGAATTGATTACAGTACATGAAACCCTCCTTCAGCAAGGGGGAAACATTATATCATTGTAGCCGTAGAATACTTCACGAAGTGGGTTGAAGCTATGCCAATGTTTAAAGATGATGGAGAGACTGCAACTCTCTATTTGTTCAACCAGACAATCACAAGGTTTGGCGCCCTGAGAGAGATTGTCACTGACCATGGAAGTCACTTTCAGAACCAAATGATGATTGAATTAACATCAAATATTGGGTTGCAAAAAGAACATTCGTCACCCTACTACCCCTAAGAGAATGGTCAAGTGGAAGTTGTAAATAAATCTCTTAAGACCATCCTACAATGAACGATCAATTCGACCAAGTCAAATTGGCATTTGATGTTATACTTGGCATTATGGGCTTACCAAACATCTGTTAATATTGCAACTAGTTTCTCACCTTTTCAACTCATTTACGGGTTGGAAGCAGTATTGCCTATAGAATGTTAGATCCTGTCCCTAAAGTTGGCAGTACAGTTACTGCCAGAGACTTCTCCACTTAAAGAGTGGTTATTATACCTTGAGTGGCTCAATGAGAAGCGTCGTGATGCGGCCCTGGACAACAAGGCTCACAAATAAAAAGTCAAGTGTCAGTATGATCGGTTCGTTCAACCCCAGATTTTCTCTGAAGGCGACCTTGTCCTGGTCTATGACCAGGATAAGGATTCCCTAGGGGCAGGCAAATTCAAACCCATGTGGTTCGGACCTTTCATCATAAAAGAGATTCTAAAAAAGGGTGTGTATCATCTGGTAGACTTTGAGGGAAATGCTTTGGCAGAGCCTAGAAATGGGCTCTACCTCAAGAAGTATTACTCATACATAGGTCACCTTGGGTAACTTTTTGTAACATACATATAGTCTTTGTACTATTACTTTCTGGTTTCTTTTGGTTTTATGGATGTGTCATTTTTTATGTTATCTTTTTTCACTGTAGCAGATGTCAAGTGAATCAGAGGAGTTTGTTGGGTACACAGACGATGCTAACTGTCACACTTGAAGGCTTGCCTCCTCAGATTGGGTAATTTTTACATCTGAGGGCCATTTATTATCTTCAAAAGGTATATGTTTATACCCAGAGATGAGAGATACCAAATGACAAGGCGTCACAAAGCAACTCAATAACTGCATTTTATTCGACAACACCACAAACAATGTCACCGAATACAACACAGTTATTGAGTTGCTTCATGACGCCTTGTCATTTGGTATCTCTCATCTTCGGGTTTATTTCGATGCTCAGCTGGTTGTGTCTCAGTTAAATAGATTCTACCGTGTTCATGATCCTACTTTACGCCAATGATTTCTTAGGGTATGTCTCTTAGAGCAAAGTTTTCATTATATTACATATTTTCATGTTCCTAGGAGATTAAACCAAGTCATAGATACTCTAGCTAATCAAATCTTAGATTGGCATCTCGCACACATATAAGAAAGACATACACATGCACATGTAAATACATTTTTAAAGACAAAAATAATCCATAAGACATAAAAAGACATAAATAACCATATATAATATCAACATCATCAGAGTACATAGGTGGGCACATATGCCTCAAAAATATGACCAGTAACGATTCATGGGGCTTATGCCCTCAAAAAATATATACAAGTAGTGCCCTCAGCACGTGAAAAGACCAGAATAACTAAGGTCAGGGCCTGTGGGCCCTGTTGCAATGATCAACAATGTTTACCAAATGCCAAAAAAGTCAGACCCGCGTCTGTGGTGCTCCCACTACATGAGGCTTCATAGATGGTGGAATATCCTCAATCTCTGCCATGGGGACTGTGCGAGTGAGCGAGGTAAATTTTCGCTCTACTCATCTCAGAACCCTCTCCGCCTCACTGGCTAGAAGATCTCCTATTGTTGTCGATCCCCTCATGGTGGTGGGTGTGGCCTCTAGCTAAGGACGTCGCTTGTTCTTCGCATAATCCACTGGTTTCACTGGTCCCACATCTACACATAATAGACACATATATGTCAAATTCTCTGGTATAAAAAAAATGATATATATAAAAAACAACATAAAAATTACATATGTTTAAAAAAAAAAAAACAATTGATGCAAACTTACCCATCTCTCGTCGCTCCTTTCCGGGAGGTACTGGTATCTCAGGGTCTCTTTAGAAGTCAATCCTCGCATAAGGGTAATCCTCTATGAATGGGATCTGTTGCAACAACCAAGAAAAAAAGTTGTCACCAAAGGACTCATTGGTCCTTCCTCCCCCTTGTCATGGCAACAAGACTGCCCATTTGCATATTGCAGGAAGAGAGGCCTGATGCCCCCATACCACATCTTGAGTGATGAAACTGGGAACTCTTTCAAAGAAGAAAGAGGAAAGAATTGTCCCAAACCCAAAGTTCATCTGAGTCCACAACCAACAGTCTGTCAGCTGTCTCTTCGTATAGTCCAATAATGTGGTGCTCCAATAAAAAATCTATGCATTTAAGCACTGAACTGCACAGTTCATCTATGCATGGGAAGCCTGATGCAAAGTGGTAGACCCTGTAATCCGCCCGATAAGCAACACTATCGCCTGCAGTGTTAAGTCTGAAATCTTACTTATTGACACTTGCGAGCTTGTCCTATCTGTACCCACCTCACAATAGAGTCCAGTCAACTTCGATATGTTGTGAGGCCCCGAGGGAAACGTACAAAAGTTGAATGGTTCCCCTCATCGAGAGAGGCCAGTCAAAAAGTATATTTCCTTAGTCGTTGGCACCAACAACTTCCCCTCTAGCATAAAGGCCTCTGTGTCAGGATGCCAATAATCAACCAAGGCATTTAGTAGCCTAGGTTGTGCTCGCAAGAAAGGACATAGGAAGAATTTTAGCAACCCACATTGCAATAAGGAAGCAACAACATTGGGGTCCTCCACAACCAATGCACTAATATCCTCATGCTCTCTTTCCCTCCAGTGAATATACATCCTGCAGAAAACCAAGTTCAGGAGGGTTAACCCTTGCTTTTTAAAGTTTTTTCCATTAAATAAAGGGTCCATGTGGGCTGTAATGATGACAGTTGCGTGTACACGCGTGTAGTTTTTTCTCTTCTCGAGTGTACACATGGGCTATCATAGGAAAACCCATGTGGACTTAGGGCCGACCTTTTGAGGGTCGACGCCCCCCCAAAAAATGAACCTAAATGCATAAAGAAAGATTTAAATTGCAAGAGAAGAGAGTTTATACTTACTTGGTCCAAGCATATGGTTGTTTTGTCCACCGAAGATCCCAGAATCAATTCTTTTCATAATGGGGCAGTTTTGGCTTTTAGTCAATTTCTGAATTAACAATGGTGATAATGAGCTGCCAGCTTCTATTTATAGAGGTTTTTAGCCTCTCTTTTTTTGTCAATTTTCGGACCCTTTTGTCATTTTTTCTAAACTGAAAATCATTTAAGATGGTTCGAAAGTTTTCTTTGGATCATCACGGGAAGTGGTACTTTGGGTATTTGGAATTTTTTTTGAGAGTTGGGTTGTTTTGACGGTCCTTTGGTAAAAATTAATTTTCTCTGACTTGTTGCATTTAAGTCAGAATTCCACCTCAACTTTCTGCATCTCGTTGTCTTTTCCACTTTGCCATAGTATTGGTCCCACTGAGTTGCGACACAAAACCCTCTTTACTTCTTTAGAAGTGTCATAATTTGGTGGTAGAGCCTACCATAACATGGATACCCTAGGTAGATCCTAGTTGCATGGAGGTTTCCATGCTATCACTAACGACTATAGGCTCGGGAGTCCTTTTTATCTTTTCCCTGATTACGAGTTTGAGTCTCATTTGCATGATTCCTTATCACTCTTGACCTCACCCTCGGGACTCCCCAAAACATATCGGGTCTTCTTTTAAGACCTTTTTAGACCCTCTAAACATGAAAACATTGTCGAGCGATCTTGTGGCCTTTCACGCTCGCTAAACTGGAATTTGAAGTCACGTCTGTCCGGCGGTAGTTTACCCCTTTTTTGGTCTAGACGGTCAACTGTATGAACAAAGGTATACTCTAGAGGCCTCGGTCTCTAGAAGATTATTCTCAAGTATAATTTTAACCCTTTTTCGGGCCTAAGGGACTAAATTTACAAAAAAGGAACCCCCACGGAGTCCATAGTTAAGCTCTTTCCAGACTCCCTAAAATTGAAAAGATCGTCGAGTGACCTTATACTTTCACACTCGTTAAAATGGTCTAGAAGAACATTCCTGACAGAGTCCATAGTTAATATTTTTTTAGACTCCTTAAAAATGAAAAAATGGTCGAGTGATCTTGTCTTTATAACACTCGTTAAAATGGTTTTGAATAGACGTCTTGTCGGTGCTAGTTTAAACCTTTTTTCAAACTGACTAGACTACCTTCGAAAAAGGTACCCCAGTGGAGTCTCCTTTTACATTTTTCAGACTCTCTAAATATGAAAGACCGTCGAGCTTACCTTCTCTGGGCTCATTAAACTTACATTGAAGGATGTTACCATTGTGTGTTTTGTTAATCGCATTTGCATACCTTCATCTTTGGTCTAATGCCGGCTCCATGTTGCTCTCAACTAAACCATTTGAAGCATGCCTTATACACAAGCCCTATAGCACTTTTCCTCTGCGTCTTGACACCTTTGGCCCTAGGAGGGATTTTTCCCGAGTGTCATTGCTTTGAACATCAGTCTTGTCCTTGCACCTCAAACTCGTATGTTTGCAACACTCATTCCTCCTT
>SNQJ01S0176296.1:0-16804 GCA_010110895.2 Picea sitchensis | reverse complement strand
ACCTGAAGAGGGGAGTGTCTATTTCCGTTAAAAATTTGATCGTTGTGGGCCAGCCATATTTGCCAGCAAACGAATTTGGGGACTGCTGTCCAAATTTTTCGCCAGAAGGATTTGGTGGGGATGCCAAAAGGATAGATATTGTTTCAGGAGGCGAACAATTCTGCAACAGTGCTCTGAGGGAAGGCTAGAATCTGCAGGTCCAAAAGGGAGAGCCTCCATGCTTCCTTGGCGAAATTACACTCCAGAAATAAGTGTTGGGATGTTTCAGGATTGCTTCTGCATAGCTCGCATCTATGAGGTCCTGCGATATTCCTCTTATCTAGATTGTATCCTGTAAGTAGTTTATTATGCACCAACGTTCAGAAAAAGAAATTCACTTTAGGAAGAGCTAGATTGTCCCAGAATAGCTTCCAGAAGGCCGGAGAGTGACTGTTGTCCTTTGTATTCTAAAGTGCTTTGTATCCTGCTGTTGTGGTGTAGATGCCTGACGGTCCCCAAGTCCACCTGTCTCTCATATAGCAGTTTTCAGGAGTGGTGACTTCCAACAATTCGGCAAGGAGATTTTTTTGGGGCGTTAGCCATTCTGGTATGCCGTTGAGATCCCAACCGACCCATTCTCCCTGACAATCCCAAATCGAGAGATCGTACAGTCTATTTTTGCCTGCGCGTGCTAGCCATTCTCTGATGTCGGCTATGTCTTCATTCTCCTCCAGTGGATCGCTCCCCATTATTCTTTCCTGCCACATGTGAATTCGCTTGCCATTGCCCGACACTCTGTACAGGGATTTATTGAAAAAGGTGCTACTTTTGCAACAGAGTTTCCATACTTGTGTGCTAATGGCAGAGGAATCGAAGTGCAGGTTTCTGTAGGACGAATTTCGGGCGTATTTAGACAGTAAAGTGTTGTTGGTCAGGTGATTGGGCTCGTGGGCCATTTTCCAGAGTAATTTTCCACCCATCGCCAGATTAACAAGGGCGACATCTCGAATTTGGAGACCCCCCTCTGCTATCGGCCGTCTAATCAGGTCCCAGTTTGCTAAGTGCATCTTTATTTCGTTTCCTTTCCCACCTTTCCATAAAAAGTCTCGTATTAATTTAGAGATATGTTCCATGACGTTTCTGGGGGCCAGTAAAAATGCAGATTGGTAGATTGGAAGCGCAGCCAACTGTGACTTGATTAAAATGAATTTTCCTGCTTTGGTTAACCAGTAGCCACCAAAAGCTGCGATCTTTGTTTTGATTTTGCAAATAATATCCGACCATAGCGATCTTCGATTGACTCCATTTGTAATAGGGAGGCCGAGGTATTTAAACCGGTCCCAGCTGGCATGCCCTCTGGATCCCAGGATGTTCGTGATACTATTGAGCTCTTGTTGGCCTGTGTTACAACTGTAGATTTCACTCTTTCTCTCATTGATAAGAGCACCTGAGACTCTACAGTATCTTTTTAGGACCGTATCAAAGACTTTGGCAATTCTGGGGGATGCACCTCCGAGGAGGAGTGAGTCATCTGCAAAGAGAGCATGGTTCAGAGGAGCGGCGTCTGGGGAGGATTTTAGACCAGGGAGAGAGCCAAGAGTTCTTTCAGCTGAGAGTTTTCTACTGAGGGTATCTGCCATTAAGATGTACAGGAAGGGAGAGAGGGGACAACCCTGCCTGATGCCTCTCCGAGCTTGGAAAAAATTAGAGGGACGTCCATTGACAAGGGGGGCGATCCAAGGGTTATCGATGCAGGCATTTATAAGCTGGACAAAATGGGGCGAGAAGCTGAAGGAGAGGAGAACCTTGATGAGAAAAGAACGATTGACTCTATCAAATGCGTTTGCCATATCCAATTTAATCAACATACCTTTCTCTTTTCTCTTTTTGCTGGAGTGGATTGTCTCCTGGACTTGAATGACATTGTCAAGAATGTGTTTGCCTTCCACGAAGCCTCCTTGGGGGATGGAGATCAGCCTCTTGAGAAGAGGCTTGATCCTTTTTGCTAACAATTTGGCCAGTATTTTATAGGATGCATTACAAAGTGATATGGGTTTGAATCTGGCGAATGTTTCTGGATTGGAATCTTTGGGGATTAGTGCTAGATAAGTGGAGTTGATTCCTCCACCGATCTTAGCTTTTCTCATAAATCCCTTTATCATTTTTTGAAGATCTCTTTTGATGATGTTCCAACAGACTTTGTAGAAATGTATCGTGAATCCGTCTGGGCCCGGTGCCTTATCTGATTCGATGGACCAGATAACTTTGATCATTTCCTCCTCTGTTACCTCGCTGATGAGGGCAACGTTGTCTTCAGGGATGATTAGGTGAGGAATGTTCAAGAGGAATTCTACGATTTCTCCTTCGGAGGCCTGGGTTCCCTCTCTAAAAAGGTTTCTAAAGTGGTTGTCCGCTGCATCTTTGACTTGAGTGAAGCCTTTGTTGACCTGGCCCTCTGTTGTCTTTATTTCTGAGATGTGGTTCCTGGACAGCTGGGCTCTATATTGTCTGTGGAAGAAGGAGGTGTTCCGATCCCCTGCCTTTAGCCACAGACTCCTAGATTTGCTTCCCCAGTATTCTTCTTCTTTTCGGAAAGATCGATATGTTGAGGATTGGGATTTTATTTCTTGTTCCAAGAGATCCACTGTAATCTCTTTGCTTTCCATTTCTATTTGCAGGGACTCCAAAGTGTCCACTGTTTCTTTCCTTATGCTGGTTGGAGTAGAGGCTGGTTTCTTTATCCACTCCTTCAGGGCTTGTTTTGTAGCCTTCAGTTTTTGCTCCCACACAAAACTTGGGGATCCTGAAAATGATTTGGCCCAGGCTTCTTTTACAGTTTCGAAAAATCCTTCTCTCTCTATCCATAAGGGGCTGAAGCGGAAAGGTAGAGGTCCTAGATATTCTTCATCTTCGAGGAGAAGCTGGATCGGCTTGTGATCAGAGGTCAGCTTGGGTAAAAATTTTGTTTTGATTATCTTTTTATCCATAATAAGGGAGCCTTGTACCAGAAATCTATCCAAACGTGCAGAGATATGCTCCGTCCCAGTTCTGTTGTTGGACCAAGTGAAAAGGCCGCGAGTGGGACTGAAATCCAATAGATCCCATTGCTGCAATAGTTCTTCCACAGAGGTCAGCATCAGATCTGTACTGTTGGAGCCACCTCTTTTCTCTTTAGATTTCAGAACTATATTAAGATCTACTGCTAGGATAATGTTACTTGGGTTATGTTTCTCTAAAAATGTTGAGAGAGAGGCCCAACATTCTCGTTTTTCGGAATAAGTGACAGGGACATAGAGATTAACGAGAGAGTTAGTCATCTTACTTGCACAATGTGTCAGTTCCGTGAAGATCCAATGCTGGGTTTCATGAGATTTGTTGAGCATAAATGAGTCTTCTGTCCAAAGAGTTTCCAGCCCTCCAGAAGAGCCCCTTGAACTAACTGCTTTGACTGCTCCTTTCTTCCACTTTGACTTGCTGATGTCTAGAAGCGCTCGGCCTTCTATCTTCGTCTCTTGGAGCAAGAGGATGTCTGAAGGTTCTATTTTCTGGAGGTCCATGACTGCTTCAACTTTGGAGGCTTTCCCCAGTCCTCTGCAGTTCCAAGAGGCGAGCTTCATGATTTACTTAAGGGGGGGAGATGGGCCTCCCTTTGTGGGCCTTTATCTGGTGTTTCTTCCGATGGACATTTCTATGGTGGGTTGACTTCCTTGAACTTTGAGTCTCTCTGCCTCCTCTTCCCTTAATTATTTGCGGGATTTCCTGCCTGCTCTTTTGGAAGGGCGCTCAAAGGCTTCATCCTCTGAAGAGCCCGAGCTATCCACTGGTTTTTTCCTTGTTACTTCAGCATATGATGGGTTGGAAGGGCTACCTTGTGAGGTCTCTATCTGTATAGCTTCTCCTCCTTCTTTGTTGGGTGGGAGGGCTTCTGTATGTACCTGGTTTTCCTCTGTCCAACCAACTGGGTTGATCTGAGTTTTTTCTAATTCCTTCGGGATTGCGTCCTTTTCTTGTTTGTTCTTGGAACTGCCTGGAGCTCCAGAGGTGTTCCCTTTACCATTTCCCCTTTTTTGATGGGCGTTCTTTTGAACTACTGTCCATTGATCCTCGTTTGTGTTGTCTGCTTGCTCCTCTGCTTTTTTCTTGCAGTGCTTTGCAAAATGACCGTGACCGTGGCAGTGTCTGCATTTGAAAGGAAGTTGTTTGTAATCCAGTTCATGAATGTGTGTCCATACAGCGACGGTGAGCTTAATTGCGTCAGGCAAACCCTCTTCTAGGTCAACTTCTACACAGATTCGGGCGCATGAGTACTGATCTTTCCTTGTTGCTTGATCTATGTATTTTCCGAGTGCGTTACCAATGATTTGGAAGGTTTTTTGGTTCCAGCAGTGGAGTGGCAAATGGGGAAGTCGCACCCACACCGGGACAACGGAGGGGACATCCTGAGAGGGATCAAAGTTGGGAGACCATTTGTTTAGGTACAGGCCTTGTGGTCCCATGAAATATGGACCATTCCTAAAGATAAGGCTTCTTTCATCCGGGTTTTCAAAGACAAAAACGAAGAACCCCTTGCCCACAAAATAACTCTTGGCCCCCTCTTTTATAAAGGGTGTCCAGTTTCTTTGTGTCCAGTCCTCTACCATTTTTGGTGATGGCCAGAGGCCCGTAAACTGACCTATTAACCCTCTCTCGGCGAGATTCATAGCAGCTTTGCATGTTTCTTCTTCTGGAAGTGCTATCGTGGGGATCGAGTCTAAGTTCTTGACAAACTTCTGTTGACTAGTCGTGGGGGGGCGCTTCGAATTTGCAGCTATCAATGATTTGAAAGCAGAGATCTCCAGAGGCGGGATGAGAGGAGGGGAAGAGCCCCCGCTGGAATCCATGGGAGAATCTCTGCTGGAGCTCTACATTCGCGGGCCTGCGCGGGCTTGCTCCCAATAGCCCTAGCTCTCCGTCTCTGTCAGGGCTTCGATTGGGAGATCCTCTGGTGAAGCGTAAAAGGTGTTGGCCTGCGGCCAGGGACGCAGAGCTGAGACGGCGGTTCCAGCAGAACTCGGCCTTACCTTCTCCAGGGAGGAACTTCAACTTTCTGTTGAAGCCCCAGTGGAAAACTCCTCGCACGAGTCTTCCACGAACCTTGGCTCAGAATGGTTAATTAGGTAGCGAGCAACGACCATGTTCGGGTTTGAACCCGAGACCTAATAGTCATTACATGACCGACCTTACCACTACGCCGCACCCACGACCTTTTCCCCCTTTTTCTTTTTAATTAATAAAATTTAATTAGCATATGTAGATAAAACAATCATTTCCCTTTTAAAATTTTAATCCCCCAATATAAATTGAATTTTAATAAATTAATTGAATTTCTTACCCCATTGTCATCACATGTTTAATTATGATTATTTTTTTTTACCACAAGTGTCACTTATACCTAGATTTTAATTTCATTAGGTTGGGTGACATTTTTATTAGGGATAAATGTTTTTAAATCTTACTTGTCACATCATTCGTTCTAAGGTCGTCTAGGTTTATTCACTTACCAGTTAAAAACACGACATGCCCTTCAGGATGCACTAGGTGCTCCAAGGGTGCCACTCGCCTCTTTCCGTTTTCCTTATGCAACGTGCCCTTCAGGACGCACTAGGTGCTCCAAGGGTGCCACTCGCCTCTTTCGTTTTTTCTTGCACGACATGCCCTTCAGGATGTACTACGTGCTCCAAGGGTGCCACTCGCCTCTTTTTGTTTTCCTTGCACGACATGCCCTTCAGGATGCACTACGTGCTCCAAGGGTGCCACTCGCCTCTTGACTGACTTGGTAGACATAAAAAACACTTGGAGTCAATACTCCGCTAGGTGATCTTATGGGAGATTAAGGGTCTCTAAGGAATAAGTCCCTTGCCTTATTGCATGCCCCTTAGAATCATCGTGAGAGACTATCGGAGTCTTCCCTCACGTTATCGTGGGTATTCTTGAACTAGGTAATCGTTAACCTAAATTTCGATCCATGATGGGGGTGCTAGTAGGTTGTGGCAGGGTTGTTGTCCACACTTCTCCCTCAAGTCTCTGGTTGTCGTGCGTGACCCCTTTACTCCACATGTGAGTCTATTCGGCAAGCTATCGCCAACCTGGATCATCAACGAATCATGTCAGCAATCTTAATCAATCATCTAACATCTAATAGTAAGTGCACATGTCATATCAACAAAATTCAACCCAACAGTCCACTCCCTGACTCGATTCGGAGTTCAAGGGGTTTCATCGATGCCTCTGCATCCTCATTGTCCAAAGTTCTGCACACTTAGGAGAACCCAGTCAATAGCACTTGTCTATGTAAACACACAAAATAACATATCATCATATCCATAATGCCTCATAATCATAATCAAACGACCAATAGTATAATAATCTGGATCACTTGCAAGCAAGTGTCCTCAAAGAATCAGGTCGCTCAGTGTGCGCAAGAGNGGTCCATGACTGCTTCAGCTTTGGAGGCGTTCCCCAGTCCTCTGCAGTTCCAAGAGGCGAGCTTCATGATTTACTTAAGGGGGGGAGAAGGGCCTCCCTTTGTGGGCCTTGATCTGGTGTTTCTTTCGATGCATATTTCTATGGTGGGTTGACTTCCTTGAACTTTGAGTCTCTCTGCCTCCTCTTCCCTTAATTTTTTGCGGAATTTCCTTCCTGCTCTTTTGGAAGGGCGCTCAAAGGCTTCATCCTCTGAAGAGCCCGAGCTATCCACTGGTTTTTTCCTTGTTACTTCAGCATATGATGGGTTGGAAGGGATACCTTGTGAGGCCTCTATCTGTATAGCTTCTCCTCCTTCTTTGTTGGGTGGGAGGGCTTCTGTATGTACCTAGTTTTCCTCTGTCGAACCAGCTGGGTTGATCTGAGTTTTTTCTAATTCCTTTGGGGTTGCGTCCTTTTCTTGTTTGTTCTTGGAACTGCCTGGAGCTCCAGAGGTGTTCCCTTTACCATTTCCCCTTTTTTGATGGGCGTTCTTTTGAACTACTGTCCATTGATCCTCGTTTGTGTTGTCTGCTTGCTCCTCTGCTTTTTTCTTGCAGTGCTTTGCAAAATGACCATGACCGTGGTAGTGTCTGCATTTGAAAGGAAGTTGTTCATAATCCAGTTCCTGAATGTGTGTCCATCCAGCGACGGTGAGCTTAATTGCTTTAGGCAAACCCTCTTCTAGGTCGACTTCTACACAGATTCGGGCGCATGAGTACTAATCTTTCCTTGTTGCTTGATCTATGTATTTTCCGAGCGCGTTACCAATGATTTGGAAGGTTTTTTGGTTCCAGCAGTGGAGTGGCAAATGGGGAAGTCACACCCACACCGGGACAACGGAGGGGACATCCTGAGAGGGATCAAAGTCAGGAGTCCATTTGTTTAGGTACAGGCCTTGTGGTTCCATGAAATATGGACCATTCCTAAAGATGAGGCTTCTGTCATCCGGGTTTTCAAAGACAAAAACGAAGAACCCCTTGCCCACAAAATAACTTTTGACCCCCTCTTTTATCAAGGGTGTCCAGTTTCTTTGTGTCCAGTCCTCTACCGTTTTTGGTGATGGCCAGAGGCCCGTAAACTGGCCTATTAACCCTCTCTCGGCGAGATTCAGAGCAACTTTGCATGTTTCTTCCTCTGGAAGTGCTACCGTGGGGATCGAGTCTAATTTCTTGACAAACTTCTGTTGACTAGCCGTGGGGGGGCGCTTCGAATTTGCAGCTATCAATTATTTGAAAGCAGAGATCTCTGGAGGCGGGATGAGAGGAGGGGCAGAGCCCCCGCTGGAATCCATGGGAGAATCTCTGCTGGAGATCTACATTCGTGGGCCTGCGCAGGCTTGCTCCCAATAGCCCTAGTTCTCCGAACTGTCTCTGTCAGGGCTTCGATTGGGTGATCCTCTGGTGCAGCATAGAAGGCGCTGGCCTGCGGCCAGGGACGCAGAGCTGAGACGACGGTTCCAGCGGAACTCGGCCTTACCTTCTCCAGGGAGGAACTTCAACTTTCCGTTGAAGTCCCAGCGGAAAACTCCTCGCACGAGTCTTCCACGAACCGTGCTCTTCTGCTCGGCTTCACTATGTGTGGGGAGAGTTTTGCAAGCCACACGTGTGAGGGTTTTTGGGCAGAAGCAAGTCCATATAGGCTTACGTCAGTTGTCCATAAATTCTAAACAAATGACGTCATCAGTCCATACAGTCCATATGAATAACATCGACAATATGTATATTCCATACGACTAACATTAGTAGGTCGTACAGTTGTGCTGGAGTAGATTTGTAAGTTGGGAATTTTTTAGGATTTTGATGAAATTGGTTTTGCTGAGAGGACTAGTTTTTGTCCTCAGATTTACTAGTATTGTGGATTGTTGAGAGGGATAATTTTTCACTTAGAAATTTCCGAATTTTGAAAGTTTATAGAACAAAAAATTGTGTCTCACGTGCATGGATAATTTCTCTCTAATATTTATGTTTTCGATGTTGTAATTTTCTATCATTATTTCAGTGTAAAAATATTCAATGATAACAACCACATGGTTTATTGTTTGAGTCACTTTGAAGAAATTTTCAGATCTAAAACTAGTTGCATAAAACTTGACATGGTATTAGAGTTGAAGCTTTGAAGAGAGATAAGGGTCATATTCTCTAGACACTTGCAGTTGCATATTGGTGTTAAAAAAAATTTCTTGTTGCAGATTTTTGTTTTTGTTCTGGGAAAGTCACAATGGTGAACACTCTTAAGATTGAGGACAGGTTGGAAGGGGCAACAAATTTCCAGGCTTGGAAGGTCATGATTCTCTTTCTCTTGGAGGATAATGATCTCAAAGAGTATGTTGAGGGTGTGGTTCCAATTCCTACTGATCCGTAGGAATTGGAAGCAAATAAGATCAAGGAGGTGAAGTCCAAGCAGATATTGTTTTATTCCGTGAAGGATCATCTAATTCCTCACATTTCTGAATATAAGCCAGTTAAATATGTGTATGATTCTTTGGTGTGCTTGCATCAAAGCAAGAATGTAAGTCAGAAATTGATTTTGAAGCACCAACTCCAAACTGTTGAGATGTATATTTCGGACACAGTTGTTAGCTACCTCATGAGGATCACTTAGATTCATGATCATGTTGCAACCATTGGTGAGGCAATCGATGATACTCAGTTGGTAAATGTGGCATTGAGTGGTCTTCTTGGGTCTTGGGAACCATTTGTACAGGGGATCTTTGCACAAGAGAAGTTGCCATATTTTGACAGACTATGGACCAATTGAATAGAGGAGCATGCTCAAATAGAGTCAAGGAATGGTAAACATAGAGGAAATGATGATGAGAAACATGACCTGGTTTCTCATGCCAGGAAGGGAAGAAAAGGTGGTTCTCCATAGAGAGAGGCATATTCATAATTGAGAAGGAAGAAGGCCCTTAGCAAGGTCAAGTGTTTTTCTTTTCATGAGTATGGTCATTATGCTTCGTAGTGTCCATAGAAAAATAGAGAAGGGAGGAATAAGTAGGCATCAACAATAGAGGTTGATAAAGTTGCAGACATTATTCAAAGGGAGTTCTTATTAGTCTCTTTCCTTTCTGCTACATTCTCTATTAGTGAGACTTGGTTGGTGGATAGTGGAGCCTCATGTCATATGAGAGGTTCATGAGAGTTGTTTGAGAGCTTCACAGAGACTATCTTAGATACGTGCATGGAGCTTGGTATGGGGACCAGACATGCAATGTAGGGATCTAGAACAATGCAATTCCAGATGGAGCCAGGTGATGTGTTGAGGGTGAAAAATGTGCTACGGGTTATAGAACTTAAGAGAAGTGTGTTATCAGTCTCAACGACTGAGGAGAAGGGTTATGCATTTTTTTTTTCTGAGATAGAAAGGTGTTATTCATTCCTAGAGGATCTAGATCTAAATCAACAATGGTTCTTGGAGTTAGATAGATAAACTTGTATAGGATAAAGGGCCATCCTCTGTGAGCTATGGCTAGCAGCAATAAAGTGATAGAGGTTAGGGAGAAGGTAGATCTAAAGGTTGTGCAGACTCAGAGGGAGCCCAACTTCATAGGGATTCAGTAGATTTAGAGGGATTCCGACTTCAAAGGGAGTTATCAGGATCACAGGGAGATTCATTCATTTAGAGGGAGTCAACTTTTAGGTTCAAATGGGAGAGACGATTATTCCAAGATTGTTAGGAAGGTGTCATGGGTTTAGGAAGATAGACATGAAGCTCATAAGTAGGAGGCTTCGAGGAGCAGTGTGTCTTCCCAAGAGGGACCATTCCATACAACAAGATTTGTTTTGGTGATAGAGGGAGCATCCAATCAGGTGGATTAGAGTGCAATTGTGGTAGCATATCTAGTGTGGGAATAAAATCCACTTTCAGTGTGAGAGACAAAGATACTTCTAGGTAATAATGGAATGGGTGAGAATATCTCCCTTGCTAAGAGTGAGTGTTGATGTTTTTGTAGCTCCAGGAGGAATTCCCAAAAGTTTCCTTGGTGTCAGGCGTGTGGGTATATTCGTTGGCACCTCATTGCACTTTTTGGTGAAAACACCCTTCGATTGGAGCTTGGGGATTCATGGGCTTGTTGACGGGATTTGTGGGCTTGTGTTGGGGTCTCACACCCACATGTATGAATAAATAATTATAATTTAATGTTGAGTTCAATGGAGGGCTCCATAGAGTAAGATAAGGGCTTTTGAACTCACTTTGGACTCCTATAAAAGGAGAGAAGAGATTGTGACAATCTCATTGTGACATTATGGAGTTAGAATAAGTGAGTAAGAAATTTTTCTATGGATCTTGGTGATTTCAGCAAGGGATTTTCTGCAATTTTGGAGAATCTAGCCTAGGGTTCTTGGACATTTTGTTTTCTTTTTTCATCTTAGGAGGAAGATAACACATGTGAGAGAGGAGAGAGAAAAAAACACAAGTGTGAGGAAGGTATATGCTGCATGTGTCAACAATTCGTGCAGTCACACGTATGGAAGCATCAGGTCTGAACAACCACACGTGTGGTACGTAACAAGTCCATACAGTCACATGTGTGACAATCTTACAACAAAAAAGCAGGCCGCACATGCGAGGGCAGTTTTGTAGGCCACATGTTTGAGGGTTTTTGGGTAGCAACATGTCGTACAGGTGTGCTAGAGCAGATTTGCAAGCTGGAAATTTTCTTGGGATTTTGTTGAATTTGGTTATGTTGAGAGGACAAGTTTTTGCCCTCATATTCACTGTTATTGTGGATTGTTGATAGGGATGATTTTTCCCTCGGGAATTTCTAAATTTGGAAAGTTTACATAATAGAAAATTGTATCTCATGTGCATGGATAATTTCTCTCTAATTTGTATGTTTTTGCTGCTATAATTTTCTATCATAATTTCAGTGTAACAACCCTAGGGTTTACTATTTGAGTCAATTGGAAGAAATTTACAAATTTGAAATTAGTTGCATAAAATTGCACACACACACACACACATTCTCCACTATTACTTCATCCATCCTTCACATACCAAGAATTACCCATTTTTTTTCATTTGATGTGGATTTACAATCTCTAACGTTTTTCATAGGTTTTGAAAGCTCAGTCGTCAAACCTTGAATGGAACCACTATTCTTTTGTTAGCTAATAGTCTTGAACGCTGCAATTGCAGTTTTGAAAGCCATGATTGCATATCTTGCTCCAAAAACATTCACAAATACCTTCCTTGATGTGATTTTCCCTAAACCCAAAATTGAAAAATACAACTTCTTAAATTTTATAATAATAATAATATTTCTAAATTAAAAAAAAAAATCTTATAAATATATCAACATATTAAAAAAATAAAAAATATTAAAAAAACACTTTAAAAACATGAATTGCAAAATATAAATTTTCACTATATATTTGATTAACAAACTTACAAAAATCAACATTTGTAAATTGAGAAAAATAAGAAGGAATTTAAGAGATATTTGTAAGAAGACACTTCCTCCAAGTTGTTATTATCATATACTATAGTAAGTGATCTTATTGGATTCAATTATCATAACTTTTGTTAATGATACCCATATTAAAACATAAATGATTGAGGATCTTGCCAAAACGTTTTAAAAATATATCTATAATCTTTATCTTTTTATTAAAACACACACATATATATATATTAATATTCATTTAAAAAATTATAATAATTAAATTCAATATTATTAATAATATTTATAGATATGCTGTATTTCAATCTTTTTATATTTAAATTATTTACATAATTTTTAAAAATGTTTAAAAAAAAATACCAATAAAATATTTTATATTAAATTAAATCCTTTGAATGATTGAAACAATGAAAAATAAATTAAAGCGTTTGCAAAGTTCAATGAAAATGCCCTTTAAGTGAAATCATAAATTGAGTTTGTTATTTGTTATAGTTGTCAATTACTCAATTGATTAAATACATGAATTTTAGGCAATTTGTGCTATTCCAAATATATGGAAGCTCAAAATATATAAAAGGGTAGGGCGTGTACCTTGGAATTTGATAATTTTTTACATTCTTCCCTGATAAGGATGTTGGAGTTTGATAATTTTTTACACTTTCCTCGTTTCTCAACACCCACTACCTTCCTCGTTTCTTGGTGATATTCCATTGTTAAATAGGCAACTAGGCAACTATGCCCTGAATAATATAGACTCATCTAAACAAAAAGCCAGTGCCTACCCACATAAATCATAAATATCATTGAAACTCACTTCAACAAGTCAATATCACAAAGTCTAAAATTACATGTTATTTTTAAACTTTAAACTATATTTAACTAATCTCTCAATTTTATACATTCTTAAAATTATATTTTAGACTAAAATTATTAATTTTATGTAAACCTTTATTACTAGAGATGAAATCTTCTTCTACAACAACAAGAATTTCATTAATTTTAATGAAAACAAAATTTGATTTTGAAAGGATTCGAAATAAATCCAAAAAGCCAAAATCCAAATTATTTTGATTTTGTAAAATTTTAATTTGTTTTGTTTTTTTTTCTTGCATCTTTTTCTTTTTAGGTTGTGTTGTAGTTTTTCATTTGGTCCTTGTTTACATGATTTTGCATATGCATTAGTTTTCTATTTCACTTTCTTTGTTAGTTAGTTTTGACGTAGTGCATAGTTTCGTAAGAAGACTTATAAGAAGAGTTAACATCTTATAAAATTTTAGAAAACATTGTTTTGGTGGTGTATCTTTAATATGATTATTATTAGTTCATGTTAATGTAGGTTTATACCTTGAAATAGGGATACACTGGTTGACATGTTTCTAATGCTCAATGTAGGTGATGATTTAAATATCTAGTTGTGATGTTTTGGTTTTATATTTTTTTTTATTATATTTTTTGCTTCACCCACTAGAAGAGGTTGATGGTAGAAAGGGAAAGAGGGAAATGGAGGGTCGTTATGGAAAAGGCTTAATCATCAAATTTAAAGGGAATTACAAAGGAGGTAACCTTCAAACCTTGAAAACAAAGTTAATTTTTCCTTCCTCTTTGTATGAATTGTTGGATTATGGTAGTTCTTGTAGTGTATACAATCTATAAAACGCTTCTCAATATTATTTTGCTAGCATATTCCAAGCTTGTTTAAAACTCTAGAACCTACGTAACAATTCACATCAAAATCAAAGCGAAAAAAACTCACTTTTCAGCTCAACCACCATTCTATTTCAATCCTTAATCTTTGCTTTTCCTTTTTCTTGTCAATTTAACGATAACTTATCCCACCATACTGAAGCATGTCCCTTCAACTTCGTGCATGCAAAACTCACTCTTCTAGGTCTTGTATTCCTTCACACTCAAAGAATTTCTCCATACCACCTATCCAATCAATTAGCTCAAATGGATTTAGGCTTCCCAAATATGTCAAGATATCCATTATGGGTCCACCTTTTAAACTTGAAATAACTCTTACTATTGAGTCTTCAAGGTTTTGAGATCCTTAAAGTATCACTTCTTCTTATACTACTACGTCACATGTGTTGTCCTCATTTCCATAACCTAATGTTGTTGTTTCTCCCTTTCTTTGAGTTGTCGTTAAGGCTCATATTGATAATGTCCTCATTACCACCACCTCTACATGGTCTTTCTTGACCTTTCCATATAGGAAATCCTCCTCTTTGTCCCACACTCTTCACTTTTTCTTACAACTCACTTTGTAGATGTAGGCAACCTCTTTCCAGTCCCAATGTTCATGTTTCCTATCTCCCTCAAAAACTCTACTTAATGATCTCCTTGGTTAGATTTGTCCTCACCACAAGTCCCTCCCACTCTAATACCACTTGATGTAGGAAACCTTCAACCTGCAAGTCAAAGTAAACAACAAAGAAAACTATACCCTTGCTAAAACATGGTAAACAACAACCATAGGACAAAGATGCAACAAACAACTCTTATATTGCAAATTATAGGTTTTATACATAATATATAACAAACATCACATGGTTTATTCACTATGAACCTCATATGAACTATTTAGTGCATCCATACAACATTACTCTCACTATACAAGTTATCACAAATATCAACAACATAATATTTGAAGTTAATGGGGTTCATAAGCCTTATCAACATCAATTGAAAATTTTAGTAGCTCCAACTTTTATAAAAACCACAAAACTCTTACATTGCTACGATTTTTATTTGTGTTCCTCAATCCACATGCTCTTAAAGGGAGGACAATGACAATCATAGATTGAATAACAATCTCCCAAGGTCTACAAAATTGCAATTCCCCAATCTTCTATTCATGACAACTTCACTTAAGTTCTATGCCTTCCATCGAGCTCCATGTAAGCACTTCTTTGTGATATCACCAAGATTCATTGAAATCAGCTAATTAAAATTAACCCTTTCCACTAAGATCCATTTCTCCACCAATTGTTATGTGAAATCTCACCAACAATCTCTCAGGAAAAACAAACTGAAATGAAAATATTTTTGGATGCAATAGGTTTTCTAACTACACATTGCAAACTTTTTCATTTGGTGTCTCTCCTTTAGAGTGGATGATTTAAAACCCTTTACTACATACTCATAATCCATAAAGTATTGATCTAAAAATGAAGAAGACTTGAAATACTTGAAAATATTTGCAATATAAATGTTATGTGTTTAAAGCAAAATGATCAGTTTGCAACACATAGATTAAAGGATTTTTCATGCAAATTACACATAGACAACATCATAATTATTGAACATAAGCACTTAAACACAACAATTTGATAAAGGAGTTCACCCCTCTCTTGGGCTACATCTCCTGGTCCAGCTTCCAATGGATCATTATTATTAATTTCTCAAAGTGCTCAAAAACATGTCTTACAATGCTCAAAATGACAAACCGACTGCTCCAATGGATTCAGAGCGTCCAAAAACCCCTGTCTGGGCTTTTTCGGCACCTCAATCGGTCGAAAAACGAAGAAGTTAGGCCTCCTGGAAGTCTCCCTCTTCAAGCTTGTTGTCTCTGCATCTACAAAATGCACCCTTCTTGTTTGAACCTGGCTCACATGCAAATTTAAGCGTGGAAACCCAACACCAGGCGCAACCACGCCAACGGTGCAAACCGTAGGACAGTTAAGGGTGCGCCAGCCCCTAACCGCCTAGCACTGGGGCGTGTGAAGGTCATGTGACCGCGTGCTATGGTAAAAAGAGCCAAACGGTTACAACCGTGCCAACTTCCCGCTCAGGTCGTGGGCACATGGTGTATAGCATAGAACCATGGGCTTGGTTTTGAAACCCCGTGCACCAACTGTCGGTTATACAATATATATATGGTATGGTCGTATGTGTAGTACAAAGGACCGCGGGCTGGGGCTAAGCCCCGACCCAACCCCCGTGCCAATATACAATAGTGTAAACATAAATATTTTAAAACCCACATATATATCAAGTGACATAGTGTGATATGTTGGTTGGTCGGACTTTGCGAAGGAATTATGTGGTGGGGAGGTCCAGGGGTAGAACCCCACAGACTCCATTAGTTTTACATAGCAACCATGAACCAATAAAGGGGTGCCACGTGGCAGCCCATGAATGGGCCACGTGGCACCTTTCCATTAGCCAATAAAATGCCACGTGTCACCATCTGATTCGACAACTGACAACCAACAAAAACTTGCCACGTCACTCCTGCCATATCATCGTACAGTCTGTATGGCCCTGCCATGTCAGCCTGTATGGACTGTACGATCTGTACGGTCAGCACCAAAATTTTTGCATGTTTGACTGAATGAACAGATCGCTATATCTCTCGCTCTCGACGTTCGTTTGAGACGAAACGAGTTGCGTTGGGTTCACAACGACGAGGCCTACGCTCTCGTCCATTTTGAAGTGATTCCGAGCACTTTGAATTTTTGAGAAAAATTTGATCCCCTGATCACACCTCCCCATTGGGAAGCTTTTGGACCTCCAAAAGACTATTCTCAGTCTATGCAAATATGAGGGTAAAGTTCCCTCACCCTTCCAACCTCAATCCACTTGGCCTTGCTTGGATTCGTCCCTTTAAGACCAACTCGCAGATACTCCACATTTCCTTGTTTTGAAGTTCGCATCCTCCTATCAAGGATGGTGTCTTCCTGCAGTTCTGTTAGATACTCTAGAGAAAAATCATCTATGGAAGGAATCTGAACATGCTCTCCTTGATAATCGATCAATGGAGGCTCATACGGCTTCAAATTCTCAACATTAACAACTGCATACATCTGCATATAAGGAGGCAAATCTAAACGAAAAGCATTGTTACCAATCTTGTCGATAATCTTGAAAGGACCATATCGAATTGGTTTCAACTTTTTACCTTCTCCTTTAAGC
>SNQJ01S0176293.1:0-15744 GCA_010110895.2 Picea sitchensis | reverse complement strand
GTAGTGTTGACCAAGGGAGGAGGGTCCACCTTAGGATCTTGCTCATAAAGCTGCTTTGCATATTCGAACCATTGATAGGCTGTGATATTATTTTCAGTTTGTTTCTTTCTCGTTTGAAGCTCCTTCCAAAATAACTTGGGGTTTATTTTTCCCCAAGAAGATTAATTCCTCCCTCCTTGAGATCATGAAATCAGCTTTCTTCTTTCTTACAATTTGCTTGTAAGCTTTTATGTCTATTTCTTTATGGCTTGACTCTTTCAAAGTTTTCCTTGCTGTTTTGCATTCCTCATCTAACCAAACATTAACCGGAAAGCTGTTTGTTTCAGATTTCCTATTTTTTGCTCTTTTGCATTCTGTAAGTGCGCTTTGGATTAAATTTGTTAGCTTGTGGCTAACCTAACTCCTGATAGCTATAAATATTTTTGAGTGTTGAATCTTGTCTACATATGCAACTTCCTCGGCCATATCTCTGGAACTTAGGGCAGCAAGGAAGGAGTTCATACAGCTTGTATTTTTCAGCCGCATTGTCCTCTTTCCACTTTCAGGACAGCCTCCCATTTGACGTCTTGTTTGACTCCATCGCCCAATGATAAGGCACTAGTTTCCGGTCCACCATCCACCTTTGTTTCAACAACTCTTACAGACTTGTTTGGCTGGAATTTACTCTCTAAACTACCTTTGCACTCCATTGCCTTAAAATTTCAGTGATCCTAATTAGGGAAGCCTCCCTTGAGCCGGAGGAGAGCCGACCTGAAGAGCAGAGGGGAGTTGGTGAGGTGACAGTGGCTAACCCCCTAGTTACCCAAATCTACCATTCAGGGACTTGGGACTCTGGTATATTCACGATGACAGATTTTGCGGTAACATGTTTAATTAGTGTATTGAATTTTATTATGTATATTTTTTAATTTTCAAATTTTATTTTTATTTTCATTTATATTTCTAATTTCATTTCTGTTTTCATGTTATTGGTATGCTATTTTCATTTATATCATATATGTTTAATGAGTGTATTAAATTTATAATATCTATTTTTTAATTTTCGAATTTTACAGTTTGTCAAATTTGATGCTAAATTTTATTACCAAAATTTTTACTGTCGATTTTTTGTTGAACTTCAAGGTCGCCGAACTTGAACTAGGTGACTTCGTGTGTAACTATCTCCACTTAATTGCGGCTCTTTAAGAAGGAATTATCTACACTAGTTAAAGTCATACTTAGTATCTTTTGTAGAGATGTTGAGTCCCTTCCTATTGGGGTGTAAGCTCATATGCTTGCTTTTTTGGCCTTCAAGGGTGGGAATTGCCTGTTTCTCCTGTTGTTTGTTTGATATAACTCTGTTTGTTCAATTTTATAATTATTTGTTCTATGGAGTAAATATATGAAGCATTAAAAAAAAGTGTGTGAGGTTAGAGTTTTAGTTTAGAATATGCAATAATATTTTTGACATTATGTTTCATGGCAGGTGATTGATGAATTTGACAATGAAGTACATTGTGTTGAAATTGACATAGAAGAGGATCCAGAAATTGCTGAGGCTGCTGGGATAATGGGAACCCCATGCATCCAATTTTTCAAGAATAAAGAAAAACTGAAGTAAGTGAAGGAGCAAATGGTCTTTGAGATTATTTTTCTTTTGAGACTTAGTTGGATTTGTTGCTACAAAATTATGTATAATTTCAGGAAATTTCTCTTGTAAAATCTCATGATTTCTCATTTCAAGTATCCATTTACATAGGTTTGAGCTCACCTAGGTTTCTTTAAGCTTCCAATAGTGAGATGGAGTAAGGAAATGCTATTTTTTTTTTCACCTTTTTGCATTTTGTCTTTTTCCATGTTATTGAAAATTACTCTTTACCACACCAGTAAGATAGTTGCTATCTTATGATTTCAGAGTTCCCAGTGCTTGTGTCCATTTGATATTTACCAGGCCACGAAGTGATGTTCTACAGTCATATCATCTTGGAAGGTGGTTGCATATGTTAATGGGGATCGGAGCTATCCAAATGATAGTAGATTCTGTGGGGGGAATGACAATTGCATCCAGCTTCCTAAGTGAAGGAAGTGATTTGGGATGAATGAGGATGGCCATGTGGAGATGAGCTATCACTGGGATTGAGAAAACATGGATATCATTGAAAGAACATATCACACTCACAGATATCCTACTTGCCCACTACATTCTATCCTCTATTCTGAACCAGTAAGAAACATTTCCTCTTGACCCCTTCAATCTCACAGGATGCTTATTTAACACCTGGAGTTTTAATCAGTTCACCTTACCACCTTTAAACCAGAAGAATCTCCTTAGAAGAGTCATTAGCTTTAAAGGAGGAAACGGGCATGCCTAAAGGATCATGACAAGCCTTACTACCACCAGTGTTTTCTACCACAAACTATGCTTTAGATTTGATTGGTGGGAAAGTCATCTATGCTAGAGGAGGGGTTAAGTGGGTTCACATGGTTCCAAAATGAGGCATAACTAGAAGTCCAGCTTTGGATCAATCTTCTAGTTGCAGCTTTTGGAATATAATGAGTAGCATAGTAGAGACTGGATCATGTTATAGTTGCTGATACTAAATAGAGAAAAGCTGGTAAAGGTACGAGGGCATTGAAAATGTGGAGATAAGTTGTAGTGCCCTGTCTTTGGAAATTTCAAATATCATTACAAATAGGTTTGGCAAGTCACTTTGCTGTTCCATACCTTTCTAAAGTATCATCTAAGATACATACCTTTGGTTTTGCTCTTACCTCTGGTGTCTTTATCCTAGTTATCGTTAAGATACATGCCTTTGGTTTTGCTCTTACCTCTAGAACGTCCCATCTTTCATGTGGAAATCCTTGTATGGTTCCTTGTCATCATGAGTAGGCTGTTGCAAAGGGGAAAAGATAATGGACAAGTCTGTATGTTAGGAAAACAAATATCACTGTTATTCATATCCAAGGATGGAGGTAGTTGCTGTCAAACGAACATATGATGCTAGTAATTCGAGGTCTGCTAATGACATCAACTATAGGATTGGCATTTCCTTCATACAGAAATGACGAAAATGAGTTGTTGTGGATATGATTCTGTTAACAATGGGATTTGTCCCAGAGTTTTTGACAATGCTGACCTGAATCCATTCAAAACAGAGGGGCATTGAGGCAGTGAGTATAACGGCTGTTTTGGTGTTGATGAAGAAGATGATGCTGGAATAGTTGGTGGGATTGACATTTACAGAAAAGCTAAGTAGAGTCTTGATGGTTTATTCATTCCAGATTTGATTCATTTTGTTGAGAACTTAAATGCTGAGTGTTACATCAAAATCTAGCACCAACAAAAGTGTAAAGTCCCAAGCACCAAGGTGATGGCTTTGTGTAACTCAGGAAAGCTGTCCACTGTTACCTCATCAGCTCTTTCTCACACTTTAGGTTGGCTCTTCTCCAACTCAAGGGGGACTTCCCTAAGATAGGATTGTTAACGCTGTGGAGTGGGGGCTCTAGGTGAAGTTTGAAGAGTAAGCCTTAACAAAGCAAATGGTTGTAGTATGATATATGGAAATGGAAATGGGGAAAGGAATATGGAAAAGAAATAAATGGGAAGGAGGCAAGCCAATGAAATGATAGTGAAAGGGAACCAGTGCCTATCATTCTGTTGGGCCAATGGAGTCATTAAATATTGCATAAAGGAAAAAGCTATTTGATACATTTACAACTACTTCTTTGAAAGGCATTATAATGGAAGAAATGACTAATTTGGCACATTCAACCATAATGGATTAAAGAACTAAGTTGATACATTCATCATTTTTTATTAGATACTCAAGGGAGAAGTGACTAATTTGACACATTCAACCTTAGAGTGTTTGCTGGAAATTATTGTGGAAACTAGTCTTGGAGAGCTAGGGGTGCCACTCATCAAACAAATATGAAGGTGCTGTTATATTTGGCTGAATTATTAATCAAATCAATGACTAATTTTATAGATGAATGATAATAATACAGAAATAAGACAGCAAGAAATGCGAAAGGGAAAGGTTCCTCACATTGATTTACTCCTAAATGAATAGGCTTTCACATTAGCACGACATCGAGAGGTTTCTACAACAAATTTACAACAGTTGAAGAGCATAGAAATAAACCTTACAACAAAGTATATGTAATACCTCACTTCTTCATTAAGTTTTCAAGAATGATAGACAATAGAGCCTGTCAACCTTCAATTCCAAGCTCCTAAACCTTATCAGTTCACTCCCAATCTCTAATCCAATCCTCCAAAATCCCTCAATTACACTGAATGGAGAGAAAACTCTTCTTTATATAGAGGGACTTCATCTCTCTTACAATACAATATTTGATAACTAAGTGCATGACAAGTCAAACACTAATAAAATAATGTAGTAGTTAGGCAACAACATCCAAAAATAGCACAAGGAAGGTGGGGTGCATCCTCTAGATGAGTGGTTGACCATGTCAAATGCTCGATCAAATGATAAAATAATGCCTCAATGGTGCGCCCTCCAATATAATAGACCAAGTAAAATGCATGCAATAACTCCTCCAAGGTGGATGCCTAGGGTTTGAACTTTGAACCCTCCTAGGTCGCATGTCCCTCCAAGAAAACAATAAAAAAAAATCCATGCAAGCTGCACCCTAGGAGAGAGTTTCCTTGGGACCACTTCAATCCATCTATCAATAATAAAATAATGCCACATGAAGTGTGCCCTCCAAGATGCATTATCAAGAATACATTAAAATACTCCATGACATAGGGGAGTGTGCTCCATGGTCCACCACGAAGAATTCACCAAGTGCACCCTCCAAGATGAATGAGTGAAGAAAATAATACAATATCCCTCCTAGGAGAGTGCTCCTCAACCAACTCCTCAAAATAGCAAGTGTGGTCCACAAGGTGCATGAACATGTGTGCAATAACATGAAGATTTGTCAAGATAAGGATGATCATTTCAATCGAGAATGTGACATTGACAAGGAGGAATAAGTAGCTCAAGAATCAAAGGAAAGGAAATCCAACTTGCAAGTCAAGCACCAAACACCGCTCCTACAAGATGCCACCATCCAATGTACTCACAACAGAAATATAATGAGCTCGAGGACATGTTTTACAAGGAAGTAACAGAAAAGGACCTGAAAATTTCTTGCTTAAAAGATCACAGTCAGAAATTACTTGCACAATTCAAGAGGTTCAAGGCTACGAAGCAGAGTAATCAAAGATTAAAACAAGAAAAGGACAATATCAAATACAAAAAAATTCTATGAAAAAAAATGAAGAAAATTCTCATTTGAAGAACCTTAACCAAGGGTTACTCGAGCAAATTAGAAAGCCGAAAGAGGAGGAAGCAGAGAAGAACATGAACAAAGTCGACATAGCAACAAATGAAGAACTTGCATGCTTAAAGAATCATTATCAAAACCTACTTACGCAAATCAAAAAGCTTAAGAATGATAAAAAGTCCCTGGAAAACAAGTTAGAACTGCTTATCGATAAGGAGCATCAAAGTTTTCAGATGAGCAAATCCAAGTTGTGGAAAAGGGAACTGTTATCGCACAAGTTGTAAGTTGGGCAAAGCCCGACCCAACCACCAAGTGGCGACAACTTAAAGACACTATACCCAATGTCACCTCGATATAGGTCTTGCACTTCAAGGGTGGCTAGGTCACCCTAGGGAGGCGATCCCGGTGACCCTAGGGGGATTGGAGGGGGGAAACGAAAAATGAAATAGTGAAGCCCCTAGAGGTCAATATTCTAGATGGAAAAGGAAGGGTGATACTGAGTCTTAGGTTGTTTTGAGGTTGCCAAAGCCTTGGATGAATTGCCGAAAAGTTGGTACCTTCCCGAGACACAAGGAAAACCACTATGTAGTATAATATGTTAGTTGGATCAGCAAGCTAGGCTTGCTGTCCCTGATTTGCAGCAATAAATGACAGTATCAGTAGCAAAACAAGTACTAAATCTGCTAGAAAGATTGCTCAAAGTCAAACGAAATATGCTTGAAATAAAGTAGATAATTACTAGAGAATTTCACGATTTATAGGATGAGACTTTAGCAATGAATTATGGCTGTCATAAAAGATGTATGCAGAAGTATTTTGCAGCCTTATGGCTGTAGCAAAAGATGAAGTTTTCAATAAGTTTCAAGAATTCAAGGCTTTAGTAGAAAATCTCTCTGGAAGAAAGATTAAAATTTTGAAGTCAGATAATGTAGGTGAATACACCTCAAATGAGTTCAAAGATTTTTACAGAGAAGCAAGGATCAAGAGGGAGCTGACAACTCCCTACAACCCCCGGCAAAATGGGGTTGCAGAGAGAAAGAACAAATCTATTGTGAAAGTAGCTAAAGCGATGATCTGTGACCAAAATTTACCCATGCATCTATGAGCAAAAGCATCCAGTACAGCCGTATATGTCCAAAATAGAAGTCCTCATAATATATTGGGGAACAAGACACCAGAAGAAGTATTCATCGGAAAGAAACCAGAAGTCATTCACTTGAGGATATTTGATTGCCCAGTGTACACACATGTTCCCAAGGAAAAGAGAACGAAGTTGGAGTCTTCAGGAAAGAAGGGCACCTTCGTTGGATACAGTGAGACTTCGAAGGATTGTAGAATATACATCGTCGAACAGAGACAAATTGAGATTAGCAGGGATGCTACCTTTGATGAAGAAGCAACCTTCAAGAAATCTAGAGAGTCTCACATGGATGAGGATAGAGAGGAGAAATAGTCTCCAAGGGATGCAGTAATGATTGACTCTACTCCAAAAGAACACATTCCAGAAGGCCAAAATGAGACAGTAGAGCCAGAGATACCTGTAGATCCACCCAGAGAAGTTACAGTTACCAAGAAGAGACCAACATGGCTCCAGGACATTTTGCAGGAAGCTGAAGGACATGTAGCTCCCATAGGCCCTTTCAGAGAGCAAGAGACCACACAAGTTTTCCAGCTATGTGGTGGTGATGAGTAAGATCATTGATTCAAAACCTTCCACTTATGAGGAAGTTGCTAAGAAACAAGTGTGGAAGGATGCCATGGTGGAAGAGTATCAATCCATCATGAAGAATGATGTGTGGGAAGTGGTTTCGAGACCAGAAGGGAAGTCAGTGGTGACTTCCAAGTGGATCTACAAGATCAAGCATGCTGCAGATGGCAACATAGAGAAGTACAAAGCGAGATTTGTGGTTAGAGGATTCTCTTAGAAAGAGGGAGAAGATTATGACGAGACATTTGCTCCAGTAGCCAGGTACACTTCTATTAGATTTATTATTTCTATTGCTTCTGTTATGGGATGGAAATTACACCAGATGGATGTCAAGACTTCTTTCTTGAATTGTGTAATTGAAGAAGAAGTGTACATAGAGCAGCCACTAGGTTTTGTAATTCATGGGAAGGAGTCCCATGTTTGCAGATTGAAGAAAGCTTTGTACGGGCTTAAGCAGGCACCTAGGGCATGGTATGCCAGAATAGACAGTTATCTGATGAGCTTGGGGTTTACCAAGAGTGATGCAGATCCCAACCTTTACTGCAAGGTTGAAGTTGGTTGCCCATTGATTTTGGTCATATATGTGGATGACTTGTTTCTTACATTGGATGAGAAGCTCATAGATGGGTGCAAGAGGGAGCTCACGTTAGAGTTCGAAATGAAGGATCTGGGTTTGATGCACTATTTCTTGGGATTAGAGGTGTGGCAAAGGCCAGATGTGATTTTCCTTAGCTAAGGAAAATATACAGTTGAGATCCTGCAAAGATTTAGGATGATGGACTGCAAGTCCATGGCACCACCTATGGTTATGAATTTGAAGCTCTTGAGTGATTCATCTTCAGATTTGGTTGATCCCACGATGTACAGACAATTGATTGGATCCTTGATGTACCTAGTTAACACCAGGGCACATATATGCTTTGCAATGAACACATTGAGTCAGTACATGGTTGAACCTAGACATGTACATTTGGTAGCAACAAAGCATGTGTTGAGGTACCTGCATGGTACGATTGGATATGGACTCAGATATGTATCGTACGGTGAAGTAAAGCTGCAAGGTTATACAGACTCTGACTGGGCGGGGATACAATGAACACAAAAAGCACATCAGGATGTTGCTTCAGTTTGGGATCAAGTATGATCTCATGCTTGAGCAGAAAACAGACGTCAGTGGCACTCAGTACAGAAGAGGCAGAATATATAGCAGCCAATTTTGCAAGTTGTGAAGCAATGTGGCTTCGAAAGTTGCTTGCAGGGTTATTTGATCTAGAGTTGGAGCCAACTTTGATATACTATGATAATCAAAGTTGTGTGAAGCTTTCAGAGAATCCAGTCTTTCATGAAAAGTCAAAGCAATAGAGATCAAATACCATTTCATCTGAGACATGGTGCAAAAAGGAGCAGTAGAACTCCGATACATATCCATAGATGAGCAGACAACGGACATTCTCACCAAGCCTCTGTCTAGAGTGAAGTATGAGTACTTCAGAGACAAGCTTGGCGTGATGTAGAATGTCCACCTTCGTTGAGAGGGAGTTGTGATGTTTCTCCTACAACGGGCAGATACTCTCCCTTTGGTCAAGGGTTTCCTAGATCAATCATGTGAAGTGACTGAGGGAGTAATGAGTAGCCTGGTACAAGTCTTGCCTATACCATGTGAAGTGGATAGGTGTGATTGGGACTTGTAGTGCGGTCTTGTCTACACCATGTGAAGTGGCTAGGTGTGATTGGGACCATGGCGTAGCCTTGCCTAAGCCATGTGACGTGGCTAGGTGTAAATGGGGGAATGGTGGTAGTCTTGCCCATACCATGTGAAATGGATGGGTGTGATTGGGACTACTAGGGGAGGAGAAACATCATAGCGTAGTCGTGAGACTATGGTGGTAGTCTTTCCCATGCCATATGAAATGGATGTGTGTGATTGGGACTACTAGAAGAGAACATCATAGAAGAATACCTCCCTAGCTAAGAGGGAGTGTTGATGTTTTGGTAGCACCGGGAGGTATTCCCTCGTAGACAACTTTTCTTAGAGAAGAAGATTCCAAGAAGTCAAAGGAAGACCATTGAACAATTGAAGAACACCTCGGAAGAGAGGTCGACCCACAGGAAAATAATAAAGTGGAAATAGAATTTCCAGGAAGAGAAGTCGGCCCAAGTTAAGTGACAGAACAAGTATAAATAAAGGTGACGCCTTGCTCATTTCATCATCATCACATCAACTCTCTTCTTCTAATGCGCACTGCCCAGTTTTCTCTAATGTTGTTTTGATATCATCTGAAAAATAATATCTAAAATATGAGAGAGATATGGAATATATGAAGTTATTATAAAAAAATTGGTCGAATGCAACGAGGGAGATTCCTTTATATTTCTTTCAGTAGGCAATTGTGTTGGCTAACCACTTCATATGAATAACACTTTATCATTCTAACCAATGACATACAATCGAGTTACTTAACATAAGCTGTTTTTATTATATTTTGAGACTTTAGTATTTGAGTGTTAGATACTCCAACATGAATGTGACGCAGAGATCTCTCCTACAAGCTATAAAACCACAGAGAGATGTTAGTCTCATGTGACCAACATGCAATTAAGGTTACTGTTAAGTGGTTAAACCACCATGACTTTGTTATGATGCTAGAAATGATGGAATGGGAGACAATATGTTTTGAGAGAATGTCCTACATAAGCTTGCATGTGGGCAACCCACCTCGGGCTAGCCCTTTGTTGTATTATTTCATATTGTCTCCATTAGTGTTTAACTTATATGTGCATTTACTCTTCTAAATATTAACATGATCAACGCTAATATAAGTAAAGCATCTGTGTTTGAAACATACGACGCAAGAGCATCGACAAAGTCAAGTGTTGCAAAGAAATTTGAGGGAGAATTGCAATTTGAGAAATCCCTGCAAATTGGATTGTGGGTAGAAGATCCTTTTGAAACCTACAAAGTTTGGTTACGGGAAAGGAGACTGGACCGCAGAAAATTGTGGACGATTGGAAGTTCTGCAAATTAGAGTTTTGCAACACCTGGTTGCAGTAGTGGTAAAGGTGGTAGAGATCATGGGTGAAAATAGCGGAAGTGTAACAATGAAGATTTGAGGAAAGTTGCTAGAAAATTTGAGTAAGGCCTTAGATTTGAGGAAGTCGAAAGTTTTGAGGAAGACTGCAAATTTGAGGGAAAGCACAAAAAGCTTGGGAAAGTTGTGAAATTGAGGTAAAGTGCAGAAAATTGAGAACGGTGCAGAAAATTTAGGAGAGTGCAAAACATCTTGGAAAACATGGAATTTGAGGAAGATGACCAGTGATAGAAAACAAGTAGATAATAGAATATGAAAGGCTAAGTTGCATGAAACGTGGAAACGACTAGAAGTTTCGAAACAAAAATGTCTGGAAATGCGACCCCCCCAAAATGAGTATGTCAGGGGAAACACGGTATATATATATATATATAATTTTATTTAATTAACACATTATCTTGCAAGAAAAAAAGAATGATACACGTAAATGACATTTTAGAAGGAAAACCATGTCTATATTAACATGAAAGGACATTTGGCACATAGTTAGAGGAGTAATCCCTTGCATGAGGACACTTGGATACAACCATGGAATAGGAGCATTGGACTAAGATCTTGTAAGAGAGTGCAAACTCCTACATGAGAGGCATTAAACCCTAGGAGAATCATGCCTCGAGGGCGTTTCATCATGGGGGTTGGATAAACCCTAGTATGACACTTGTACATTCTTGTATTGTAGAGAGAAATGTTATCAGAACTGGACTGGTCAACCACAAAAATGTGAACCAATGGACATCGAGGTACATCAAGGTACATAAACCCTAGTATGACACTTGTACATTCTTGTATTGTAGAGAGAAATGTTATCAGAACTGGACTGGTCAACCACAAAAATGTGAACCAGTGGACATCGAGGTACATCAAGGTACATAGAGGGCTTGGTACTCTTGATTCAATGTCAGTTCCATACCCTCATACATGATAGAATCCAGTGGAAACGTTGCAATCCTTCCAGTCTTGAAATCCTGAAAACCGTTAAGTCTGTTGAATTTTGAATGGGACTTGTTATCCCCTAGCCTAGGGATAACTATGGAGATTATGTCTCGAGGCCCACAGGTCTTAGACATGGAGTACCAAGAGCCTTATTGACTTGAGCCTGGCCCTGGAGAGCCCATCCTTCTTCTTCAACGCCTCCATCCTGTCAGCAACAACAACATCTATCCCATCGGCCTGGTCTTGAAGCAGCAGTGGGTCTTGCTCCATGAGGTAATGAGTCTGGGTATCATGGTATGTGTCACTCCGATTCTCAAAACATTTGAATATGTGCATTTAATTCTCTTTTTCTTCATGACGTGTGCTTGTACTTTATGCCTTTTGACTTGTCAATACCTAGGGGGATGACAGAATACCCTAACAAGTTGGTTCCCTTAGGAGTGAGTTGCCACTGGGTGGGTTCATGAAAGGTCATCGTCCATTCCCAACATACTTATCACTTTTCATCATCTTCCCTCTCATCTATCCCTTGCATTGGTTCGAGCATTGGGTTTGCCAAGCTAGCAAAGGGTTGTACCTTGCCTTGTGGGAAAAGTAGTTGGCAAAAGCTAAAAGCCAAAAAGAAAACCTTTAGATGCTTCACCCAGGGATCCCCGAGAAAGCAATAAAAGGCTTCTCAGTAAGAAAAAGGGGGGACCCATAAAAAGATAAAACTGAAGACCTAGTTGGTGGATAGGGGGTCTCATCACGAGCCAACCTATTAGGTCCATGGGCATGTAGCTGTATGACACTACTACTCATCTGGTCACCATGCCAGGGTAGTGGCTCTTGGTGGCACAGCCAAGAGAAAGGGGGTCTCATCACGAGCCAACCTTCTCATCTCCATGAAATGCTTGTGGGTAACACTGTCACCACTGGTCACCATGCCAGGGCAGTGTCCCCCAATTATTCTCTTGAAAGAAAAAGCAATAAGATAAAAGTAAAAAGGCATTGAGTGGGCTAGGAAACCTTTGCATCCATGACAAGCTGCAACTCACCCTCTTTAGAGGCACCCACAGGTAAGCCCTACATTTCCCTGTCATCACTGCACCCCTTGCCCAAACATCCCCATACCATGTCATGACATGACCTAGATTGGTCTTCACCTGGAAACATCCCACATCTAAGGAGAATTAGCCCAATAAGACGTCCTAAAACCCTCTCCAAACATGACCTGTAGAATAGCATAACGCTTTTGAGCACTTGTCTAGGAAAGGGGGGTTTTATGCACATGTTTGGGTAACTTGATTATTAGATGTGATTGGCATTGCTATGATCCTTGTGACTTATGAGCCCATGGAGGGCGTACTTGTTGCTGCAGGACCACGCCCGATGGACACGTACATATGGGGAGATGATTAGCTCGAACCTCCATAGGGCTAAAAGCCCACCAAATGGATGCTGAGATCCCAACTAGGGGTAGACATATACCAGAGGCTTTCACTAGAGAGAGGGGAGGACGTTCCACTAGAGACAGCTTGGCAGGCCTGGACCCATGGGGGTCTTGCCCTCCCAACATGATGTTGGCCCTTGAAGGCCCTTGATGTCATCATTCAGAGCCTTGACATCACCCAGTTGAGGTATCCAGCTTGAGGACGGCTTTGGTTGGCACGTGTGGCAGTTCTTGAGGGGTTTTGAGCCCCAACGTTTCACTTGGAGGGCTAACGTCACCCTAGGAGGGGCATGGCGTCACCTTAAAAAGATAAGATTAGGGTTTTATTTGACAATTTTGTGTAAAATTGGATTTTCTCATGTAAACTGGCCATGTTGGCCTTTTTGACCTAATTTTGTAATTAAAGGTCATTTTGATTGTATAAATAAGGGATTTGGCCCTTGTATTTTTTCGTCATTCTTTTTCTCACACAAGTGAGGTCTGAAATTCAGCTCTTTAAGGCTTATTGGCTGAAGTTAAGTGGTGCGTAACTCTTGGAGGAGGCTTATCTTGGTGTTTTTTGGCATTTTCTTTGTGGAAAGTCTTCAACTAGGCTATTTTCTAGATTATTCTTGGTGAATGTAAGTGAATTTCTGCAATTCTTCTTTCCTTTGAATGTTTATAGTATCTTTACTTTGCATTTTACTAAGATTATGAAATTGCTAGCTTAAAACCCTAGGAGAGTAAGCACATGTTATTGTCCTTGTCTCAATAGCTTTTTACCTATTAGATTTTGCTAGAAAAACCTATCTTTTGAAGCATGTGCTAGAGCCCTACCATTGTAGCACTCTAGCATCATTTGCTTCATCAAGCCTTTATTTACTTCAAGCTTGAGCTAAAGAAGAAGGAAAACCGCTAGGGCCTAGGTTTGCCTACTTCCTATTAGTCGTTTTCCTCCTAGGGTTTGTTGATTGAGGCCTTGGGTTACCAACACCTCAACCATAATCCGTCTTGTCCTTAGTTCACACACTATCATTTATTTCCTTCAAGATTGCTGCTGCAAAAAGTGACTCCATTAGCCCTAAAGACATTGATCTAGACCTTATACTTGATTGATTGATGAGCACAACCCTTAAATCTTATACCTCAAACTATTTACTGACCTTTCGTAACCCTAGATTAGACTAATCTACTAACATTCTTGCTGCTGTTACAAAAGTAAGCTACAGCCACTTATTACAGCAGTAAAAGCTCTTAAAAGAAATTACTAAAGTTGATTTTTACATTGCCTCATTAGCTTCTGACAAGTGCTATCATATTGCTATTTTTAGATTATCATTTTGGGTCTTTGTGAAGCTTATTTAAGGCATTGATTGTGAGGCCATCATCATATATACATTGCTGTTATAGATTTTTGTTTACTTCATCTTATATCAACTTATTGCTTTCATTGACAAGTCCGAGGTTTTATGAAGCACTAGCATCAATTGTACTTGCAAAAATAGTGTTTTCTTGTTGTCTTGTTCTGGGCAAGTACACTTAAGCATATCATTGCTTCATTTTGTTAAACCTTTTGGACTTTTTGATTGGTGTGACTTGTGAGAGGGGATAATTTTTCTTGATACCTCAACCTTTGCCTTCTCAAACCCCCAGGTCACTGAGGACGTCTCCCCTGGGCTTTCACCCCTAAATAGAAAGAGGTGTCTTATTAAGGTGACAGTGATAGGACAACCTCTTGTTACGCCAATTTGCCCTCTATTAGTCTTTCCCTTTTGGACAAGTACAAATTGTGCGATAACATTTTGGCGCCGTTGCAGGGGAACACTGAGTCAATTCTCCTCAAAGACGACACTTTTCGGTAAGCCTTTCCTCAAAAAGCCCTTACTTTGCAAATCACAACTCTACTGAGGGTGATCCCCTCATCCCTTTGATAGTTTCAAGAAAACTATCTGGCGACTCCACAAACCTCAGGGAGGTATACCAACCCTCCCCAGTCATTTAGAAAAAAACCTCCCCGAAACTCTCTTGTAGTAAAATCATTATTGGGAGGCAATCTTCCTTTGAACACAATGTCTAGTGCAGGAAGTCAGACTGTTAATCCAAACCAAGCCAATAACCAAAAGCAATGGTCATCCAAGCTCTTCAAACCGCTAGACATGACAAGTATACCAGGATACCCTAGCCAAATGCCCCCTAAGTATGAGAAGTGGTTGCCTAAATTCACTGGAAATGATGTGGTCAGTGCCAAGGATCATATGAGTAATTTTTGGGCCTTCTTCCAGCTTCATCCCATCAATGATGATGTTGAGGATCTAGCTATGAAATTATTCTCTGCTACTCTCCATGATGGTACTAGACGTTGGTACAATGGGCTCCCTGATGCTAGTATTAAAACCATGGATAGGTTGGAGGAAGTATTCCTCAAATGATGGAGTGTCAAGGAAGACCCCAACATGTTGTTGATAAGGCTGAATAACCTCGTGAAACAAGAGAATGAAACCGTTAGAGAATTCCATGACAAATTTGAAAATTTGATGCAAAAGATCCCAGTAAGCCATCATCCGTTTGATAGTTTCCTTCTCTTCCTTTATACCAAAGCCTTTACAAGACAGCTGGGATATCTCCTCAAAGATAAATCCCCTAAGACAATCCAAGAAGCCCAAGAGGTAGCTACAAGGATTGAAGACAATCTTTCATCATCTAGAGTCGGGCCTTTCTCAGTCCCAAGAGTCAGAATGGATACTAAACCTAAGATAGTCCACAATGCTAAACCTACCTCCGACATTACCGCTAGCTTGGCAAAGTTACAACTGACTGTAGATGGCATGGTAAAAACCCAATAACTAATGATGAATAGGATTGTCAACCTAGAAAGTGTTGAAATAATGTAACTGCGAAGAGCATTCTTATTATTATTGTTATTTTATTATTAGGATTAATCCCCATTGTGGATTAATCATGTCGGTAATTGTATAAGGACCAAATACCCTTTTGCGGATTGGTCATCGGACAATTATAAAGGGCAGAATAAGAAGTCGGCCCAGTAGTTATTATTGAAGACCCAGAATTAATTAAAGGTGGGTTTACCCATCCAGAGTGAGAGGTCGGCCCTGCCAGTGAAGCCCTTTCACATGTGCCAGTCTTGTATAAATAAGAGGCTAGCGCCTCACTTCTAACACACAACTCACTTGCTCATTCTCTTATGAGGCAAGCTGTGTTAAGGTCCTAACCTGCACATAGGTAGATCAATGTATTCGGATGTAATAAAGGTCAATATTAATAAGGCCTTTCAATAAAATAGAATAAGGCGGATGTAAGAAGACCTA
>SNQJ01S0176292.1:18108-35009 GCA_010110895.2 Picea sitchensis | reverse complement strand
CATTCAGGCTCTGGGCGTACAAAGTCTTGGCCTGGCCTAGAGCCTCTTTTATATCCCTATGCCCGGGGCTAGTCTTGTCCGCTTTCTTCAAACATTCGCATGCCTCCCTATAATGCCTCAGGCCGAGCAGAGCCCGGCCTTTCCTGTATAGCGCTTTAAGATGGCCAGGATCGATCCGAAGGGCATCGTTGGAATCCTCCAGCGCCCGATTGAATTCTTTCATCTGCAGCCATGTCTCCGCCCTGTTGGAATACGCATGCAGAAGGCCGTTAATGTTATTATTATTACCACTGGAGGAGCTCTCCTTGAGCTGAAGCAGAGAGGCGTCAATGCATTTCGTATAATGCTCGGCTGCTGCGTCCCAGTTTTGTTCTCTGAAGCACCTGTTACCTTCTTTTCTCACGTTCTCCACATCCACGTGTGGCAGGCTCTCCGTCCCCTTCTCAGTCATGAGGTTCACAACGTTGGCGGGGTTGTCGACGCGGATGATAAGGCCAGTGTCGGCGGCGACTTTAAAATAGGGCTCCTTGACGGCCAACTTGGCACCCCTGGGGTAAAGCCTCTTGATTTCCGCCTGCGAGGGAGCGGCGTTGTAGATTTCGAGCCTGACGGCAAGTCCATTATCGTCCTCAAGCAAGGTTACCATACTGCATATCTTGTTGGCATCTGCGCACAGCGTCCCGTAAACCACCCGGCCGCGGTGGACTTCCCCGACCTTCAACTCGTTGAAGGAAATGGGGTGCAGCTTTTCCAGCGGAACTGAACAGGCTGCGCCACCGCTGTTACAGGGGTCAGTGACAGACGAACGTATCTCTAAACTACCTTCTGCTGCGGACTCCCTAAGCTGACGGGCGAATTTATCGTGGCATTGGAGGAGAGCTCGCTTATCGAATCTCTCCGAAGCTTCTTGGACGGCAGCTTGATCCTGGAAGTACTCCATTAAGCCATAGTAGTTCTCCATCCTTTCAATGTCTTACTCTTCTTCTCCCTTCCTAAATTCTGATGCTGTTAACAATCCCCTCCACCACGTTCTCCTTTTATATTTTTGCGTTGCCGATTGCTACACAGAAGTCCTTCTATCACATTTAACCGAAACTAAACCCTTCACACGAGTGGTGTGTCGATTCCTTCCTCCTTTCATAAAAAAGGCAGTCACTTCTTCATAAGAAAGCCAGTCACTTCTATCCTGCTTTTGAGAATAAAGAGATTCCTTCCATCCTGCTTTGAAACGAAAGGTGGTTCCTTCTTCCTTTAAAAAACTACTACCTTCCTTTTTGATTGACACAAAAGCTATTTTGATGCGACGTTGCTATCACGGGAATTTGTTGCGTTGACGATATATGATAAAAAATAGTTTCAATACGGGGAAACTCATCAATACTTCTCCACGAATCTTCACTTTCGTGGATGGTAAGGCTTGAGTTCATGATTTCTCTGTATCTAGAGTATGCAGACGTCCGTGATTTCTGGGTACGGAGAGTGTGCGCTTTCTCGGTACCGAGAATGTGCGCATAGAATATGTTGACGTCTGTGATTTTTCTGTACCGAGAGTGTGCGCATCTTTTTAGAGTGCCGGTACTGAGAATGTGCGCATCTTTTTAGAGTGCGGGCAATTTTCACCAATTATGCTATCCTAAGAGATTTGATTGTATTCGTGAAGCACAAAATTAAACACAAGAATAAGGTTAATAATTTTCAAGGCCCTGGTTCACACTTTTTTAATAAAATTTATCAAAATTCAGAGCTTAATTATAATTAAGTTATTAATGAAAATCATATTCATCTATAATATAAATATAATAAATAAAAAATTATTAATTTTATTTAAAACAACAAATTCAAAGCCGATAAATTTTAATAATAATATTTTTTTTATTAAAATAACAAATTACACAAATTAAAATTTTAAATAAAAATGATCCTTAAAAGTTAAAAGAATTATACTTGTATAATTTTATATAAAGAATGGCATTTGGACATCCTTTCCTCTTAAAGAAGAAAAGACACGGAACCTAAAAAGTTGTATTCACCTAAGTACAGGCTAAACAAGATACCGACAAATTCATACTTATCTTTAACTATTGTCTGGTCACTTGGATAAGAACCGCTTTTATTTTTAGAAGACATTTAAAATAAATTTAAATCATCAAATCAAACTTTAGTATAATCCTTTGTAATCATTTTTGGAATAAAATTAACATATCTAAAAACCAAAAAAAAAATCAACATATGTTTTATGATCATTATATTTAAGAAACAAATGAAATAGATATCATCTAAAGCTATTTTTTATTAGAGATTGAATCATAATTTGTTATGAAAATGAAATAAAAACAAAAAAAACTTTTATTATCATCAAGCAACTTTTATTATCATCAAGCTAAATTACAGATTCCAGGGTATCATTACACAAGTTCCTAGATTAAGGTTCTGATAAACCTTAGTCATGGCATGAATTCTATAATCCAACAAAAGTATGGAAGACGAGGTAACTTGTTCAAGCAAAGTATAAATTTTCACAAACCCTACAAGCCATAACTTTGAAATGCATTTAGGGTTGCATAATTTTTCACAACTAAATATTGGGCGAGATTTAAGTGTTGAAGGCATTTGAAACGGAAAAGGAGTGAATGAAGAAGTGTACAAATTGTGACTTTGTGACATTCCTTGTCTAGATCAATACATGTAAACATGATATTACTATGATATGAATTTTTGAACCACAACATTCAATGAAATTAGTTTAGTATAACTTTGACTATAGCCAATAGAGAGAATAAAACTTATAATCCATAAAGTCATTGTGTTTAAATGAGTACATATAGGAGTGCATATATGATCAAAGAACACCAAGATGCCCAACTATCACAAAAAACAATTAATGGAAATAGCTCTCACTACACCACAGGACATGATATAACAAAGAAGTTAGATGGAGTAAAATGTTGTACGACTTAAAGCCATATCTTATATACTTTAATAGGAAGCATAAAATCAATATTCATACAGGAGAACTATATAATAAACGTATAGGACAATTTTAGTAGATTCAAATTTGGAAACATAATTATTTTTTACATGATTCTTGTTATAATTTTCATGAAAAATTTGCCAAACCAAAAAGTTAATATATAAATGCATTGCAAGTGAGACCAAAGAAAATGCATTTAGGATGCACACTTTAAGCTATGGGAAGATCATGAGTCTTACTAAGCTATCTATAAGGTTGGTCTTGAAAGGTCTTACCTAAGCTAGCTCTCCTTAGGCAAGTAAGGTCATAGTCTTGAGCTCTACTTAAGTAGGCAAGATATTGATTGTGTCGGTCTTATTTGAATTTAGGTAAGGTCTTAGTCTTTAGATTTGCTAAGGTAGGTAAGGACTTGGTCCCAAGCTCTTCTTAAGCATTTAAGGAACTCATTGTATCAGTCTTACTTGTGTGAAGGTAAGGTCCTTACTTGAGTAAAGTTGGCTTAGGAAAGACCAAGATGTGTCCAAAAAGTTAATAATTTGTAATTAGAGCAATAATTCATGTCCACTTCCTTTTGTATGCCTTTTCTCCATTTTATTAAGTACATATCTCTTAATAGGTTGGAACTAAGTAACTCAAGGAATGAGGATTTTTCACCATTGAAATCAATATTCATGAGGGTTTAATGTAGTCATGGAAGCCTCCAAAATAATGGTCAAACATGCAATATATGCATAACACTACATGCACATGCATAAGTAAGATGAGAGTCTACTTCCATATTCTCCTAAAACTATTATTTACTTTGTACCTTAAGGTAACCATAAAACAATGAGTGATCAAACATGTAAAACAAATATAACATTATTCATGCACACACATGGACCAAAGGCCAGTCCATATTTTCATCAAAACCTACCAATTGTTTTTTGTCAACATAGTTAAGGACAAATGGTAACAATTTAGAGTTATCATTTTGAAAATTCATGTTTAAGTGTAGGTCTAACCTAAAATTACATAAAGAGCACCTTGAGTTATGAAGCCTCTCAAAGAGTGATTTTTTAAATGCGGTTCATGAAGTACCTCAAATTACCCCATGGAAAGAGCAGCAGGTACAAAACAATAGAATGTAGGATAGTGTAAAGAATGTAAGAAGAGTGAAGTGTAAGGAGAATATATGGATAGGCAAGAGATGATGTAGGGAATGCAGAAGAACTTCCTTTCCTCAAAGCTAGTTGTTTACCTCAAATATTTGAATCGAAAATGTCCTGAGGAGATCCTTTCCACATATCACACAGCCTTATTTCTTTTTAGGCCATGGGATTCAAGCTTGCTTTATTAGTATGCATGCAAGAATTTTTTCCTTTGCAATTAAGCTTTATACCATATTCCCTTTATGTGTTTCATCACATCATCAACATAGGGTACAACACAATATCTCCATTATATAAGTGATATCAACAACATATCAAGAATACCAATAAGAAACACTACGCTTGAACTTTGCATTGATATACTTCCTAGAAAGCTAAAAACAAATTTCAGTAGCAGGATAAGCATATTAGGTTGTAAATATATAGATACTTACAAAGGAAACAGAGATTGCAACAATGCAAATTAGAAATATAAGTGTTCATTGTGCAACTAAAGAATGTGTAAAAGTAGTGTCACAAAAGATAAAGTGTCGCAGTCTGGAAGGCTAACCATAAGATAGAAAATACGACTTTATTGTATCATTGTAAGATCTTATATTAGTTACTCCTCTATTGTTAGTGATTCTACTTAGTGTGCCTTATTTTATATTATAGGTTATTTCAACAATATAATGATGAGCCCATATTGTGGTTGGCTTCCATAAATATGAGCTTGTGAAATCGATATTTAAATATGTGTTTTTGTAAAAGCGATATTGATAAGGTGGATTTGAGGAGGATCACAGCTTACCATATATAACAACAACTTTCCAACATCTAGAAAGCTAAAAACAAATTTCAATGTAGGACCAAGCATATTAGGTTGTAAGGCATATGAATGCCCCACAAAGGGGGAAACATAAGTTGCAACAATGCAAATGGGAAATATAAGTGTTCATTGTGCAACTAAAGAATGTGTAAAAGTAGTATCACAAAAGATAAAGTGTCACGGTCTGGAAGGCTAACCATAAGATAGAAAATACTGTATCATTGTAAGATCTTATATCAGTTATCCCTCTATTGTTAGTGATTCTACTTAGTGTGCCTTATTTTATATTATAGGTTATTTCAACAATCTAATGATGAGCCCATATTGTGGTTGGCTTCCATAAATATGAGCTTGTGAAATCGATATTTAAATATGTGTTTTTTTGTAAAACGATATTAGTAAGATTGAATTTCAGAGGATCACAACTTACCATATATAACAACAACAACTTTCCAACATAATAAATCCAAAATTAAAATGCATAGCAATGGCCACTCTCTCCAAAAGAGGAAAATTATATAGAGGAGTCATTTGGCATGTACTACTAAGAATATATTGGAATTAGTGAAAATCAAACCAACCAGATATAAAATTGAATCATCAATCATTGAAGATTTAACTGACATATACAGAAACACAATTATAACCTAAGAATTCCAAAAATGGAGCAAAAGTCGTTCAAGGCACCATGTTTGAAATTTATGTCCAGAAAGAGGAGAAGTATTATGAAGTATGCATTAACAAAATACTGAGAATCGAGAAGGACCACAAGAATTTTTGCCCAAGTACATCAAGCACAATAATTTCTCCAGCTTTGATAGGCAACTCAATACATATGTATGTATAAATAATTGCCTCCACTCTTTCAGTGTTTTTCATTGTTTGATTGTGGGTAACAGGGGTTTTGGGGGTTGTTAAGAATGTGGGTCGTTTTTAGATTCTACAATGAGACTTCGTGTTAGTCAATGAGATGGGCCGCCTAGTCTAAAAGAGTGACACTACGAGTAAAGGTGTGGTGTCTGTTGTAATGAGTGGTGATGGAAATTTAGTTTTGAAGAACAAGAGCTATGGAAAAGCTTCCATAATCCCACTGATAATCCTGTCATTTGTCAAGTCCTTACTGTGAGAACAATCTTCACTCTGTATCCTTACTCCTCTTTCGATTTAACCAAGAACTTATTCTCAAATGAAATAGCAACATCACGTACCGTACTGGAATGTCAGATCCTCCTCGCAGCTCTCCCACTCCTCTTTCGAATCATTCAGGAAGTCGCTCTCAAATGGCAAAGAGACCAATAAAACAAAGAGAAGGTACTAAAAATTCCTTCGAGATAGAAAACTTACATTCGAACATCTTGTCTCTCTCATGAAATAACAATTCCTCACTTTGTTTTGTCTTTTTGGCTGTGCATTTCCCTCTTTTCCCTTAATTCATTGTTTACATCCATGGCTTCTTCTCATAATGACAGTGGTGGTAAGGCTATCGACATCGATCTTGAACCCACTTACATGTGTGGGTATTTGGCATTGTGATCAAGACAAATTTGATATGGGGATTTGGTGTGGTGATCAAGACAGAGTTGATATCATCTCCAACAAACAAGAGAATCAGACTTCTCCCTCCATGGTTGACTTCATAGAAAATGAATGCCTCTTCAGGCAACCTGCTAAGAATCAAGTCGCTACCAACCCTGTAAAAACGATATTTGCAAATAACTTTCATGCAAAACAAATTTTTATGGTGGAGTGTAAGCATTATATGTTTGTCACTAGAATCCTGCAAATCAATTATTGGTGGAATCTCAATAAATTGTTTAAATCGTGTTTTTGAGTGCATAAATTGATTCAACACCCCTAAAAACTTCCAGAACACTCGGAATATGTAATCTCAACCACTTAAATGTAATATCAACCATTGAATTCTGCAATTCTATCCATCCTTCTAAAGTTTTGGACAAAACTCATTAAAAAAAATGATCGAAAAAGAGTAAAAAAGTAAAACAAACTTCATTTCCTACAGTTGCTTTAAAAAGAGGTCTCTAATTTAGAAAAGGCGAAGAGACACACGAAGGTGTTGAGGGATAACATTCAGGGCATCACCAAGCCTGCCATCAGACGTCTTTCCAGGAGAGGAGGCGTCAATCGTATCAGCGGACTCATCTACGAAGAGACCAGGGGAGTATTGAAGATCTTTCTGGAGAATGTCATCAGAGACGTCATCACTTACACTAAGCACGCAAGGCGCAAGACTGTCACCGCCATGGATGTCGTCTATGCACTCAAGAGGCAGGACAGAACCCTCTGTGGATTTTGTGATAAGTGTGTTCGGTCATTTTGTATTGCACACGGACCTAACGACAAGCCTCTCATCCAAGTTTCCTTCAAAAGAGAAAATAAAACCTTTCAGGCTAAGGAAATATAGTCAATGGTGTTGCATAATGTGAAACAAATATCCCAACAATACCTCGGTTGTCTGGTAAATAAGGTTGTGATTATTGTTCCTTCTTACTATAACGATTCTCAAAGTCAAACCACTAAAATTGCAGGGAATATAGCAGGTTTGGATGTCTTACAAATATTGAATGAACCGATTGTTGCGGCAGTCCTGGGAGCATCTTCAAGAAGGCTTCCTCCTCCATTTCATCTGGACTTTTCTCTTCTTCATCCGCCTCAGATTCCTTCTCTCGGCTCCTTCGCCTGTGGTGGATGAACAAGATCACTATCAGGAAAATGAACAGAGCAGGAGCAACCGAGCTCACTGTGATCCCGTCTATGCTTCCGACGCTCAACAAATTGTTAGACGCCAAGGTTATGTTCTGAGGTATGTTATTGAGGACCTTGAGGTAGGCCTTGTATGTCTAGTTTGGCATTGATTTCAGGCTGGAAAGTGGGTCGTCTGCGAGATAACATGATGTCGAACTGTTGCGGAAGAAGACTGCGACGCAGGAGCAATTGGCCGTGCACATAGCCTCGAATTATTCAACGGTGGAAACATTCGCCTCGGGCTCCAGGTATTCGTTCGGATAGTAGTCCTCACAACAAAGGATATTTCCTATGAGTTTGAAAATAAAATGTTTTCTGCGCCCCACCAGATCTAGATCTCGGGATCGAATCCCCAACCACATCCAGGGTTCGGCCAAATTCAGCTGCCTCAATCCGCCATGAAAACCGACCCAGACCGCCATGAAAACCGACCCAGACCGGACACCCACTTAAAAAAAATTCACAAAACTCCTCGCTACCACAAAACTCCTCAAAGCAATCAAACTGCAACTCCTGCTGCTTAACAGAAGGTCCCGAGCTCGATTCTCTGTATTTTCATACCGTATTCTTAGAACGAATGACCCAGAGCTTTATCTGACCCTGCATCGCTTTTCTCGAATAAAACATTAGGTATTATCCCGCATTAACCATCGTAATTTGAGTTGACGAAGTCAAAGAATGCACTTGGCACTTGTTGATTGATTGAAAAAACATGCATACGTGGCAATTACTGATTCACTGTGGACAGGCGACGAAAGGCAAGAGAAACCTCCCCGTAGAGAAACATATCTTTAAAGTGATGGAATGAGAATTTTACTCTCAGATAAGAAAGTACTTATGAATGATCAGTCAACATTCATTTTATAACATCTTTCTAGACTGTTATTACAAAGTTTCATAGTGGTGTAGTTTTGAATTTTTTATTTTATTTTTTTGATAAATTTTATTCAAAATCAAAATTTAATTAGGAATTGTTGAAATTGTAGATTTGAGTTGTTGAATTTATATAATTTGATTGTTTTAATGTTTGGAAGATGGATCCATTTATACATTAAAAAATGCAATCTAAATAACAAAAAAATTATGGTTTCACTAACAATTATATAACCAGATCCTAATGATAATTGCCAGAAAAATTCCATCCTATTCTCCTTTATCTCATCTTAACATTTAACATAATCTTAATCATCCATTAAAGTTAAATTTTCTAATTATGTTATCTCCATGAAATTGTTTCATCGGTGATAAGCTAAGTTGGGAATCGATGGCCTTGAAAGGTGAATGGGTTCATTGCTATGTCTTCTTATACTGTTGTATGTTCTGGGATCTTCCAACAACCTTTTTCTAATAATCTATTTTTAAGGCCACGGAAAAGCATATACTCTCACCATGAAATCTCATCAAAACTTTAAAAATCCGTTGCTTCAAGTCTTTTCACCTTGTAGTATTCCAAATTCTCCATGATACTTCACCCTCCAACCCGCCCTACCATCGTTGTTTCCATGTATCTGTATAGACCACTATCTTCTGTCATTGGACAACCTTCCACACATAGCATGGCAGTGAACACAAAATCCCACTGAAATTTAACGATACTTGGACAAAGTTTATCAAATCTTTGTCTTCAAAAATGTAAAAGCCCCTGACTTCGCCACCATACCCAGATCCATCCTCGCACGAAATTGAACCAATCGTTGCACTTGGTACCAAATAGTACCATATTTTGTGTTAATACTAACTACTAGCCCAACAACTTAACTTGGGGCTAATGAACGTTGATATGCTATTAGAGTTAGTAGACAATGTTAAACTTTTTTTATCTTATAATAATCATGGTGAAACAAGCAAATCAACCACTATTCTTAAATATGTGTGATTGGCATCTTAATGATGTTGATTTTTGTTGACTACTCTTATCAGGAGTGAGACTAGGGGTTTTTTTGGATGGCCACGGTTTTGCAAGGTTTTAGATTAGGGTTTTTCACAGGTTCACTGTTACACATTATTTTCGTCACTCTGATGATGACTATACAAGCATGTGTTCAGGCTCTCAAAATAATATTTTGCATGAGGAAAATGACTGAGTTCTTTCCCTACAAGGCATATTTTTAGAATGACGTTGTAGGCTGACAGTGGTACACAGTGCGAAAATCCTTGATTTTCGTAGGCTGCGCTATGCCTAGCTCGGGGGGTTTCCGTAGGCTGCTACATAGGCAGGGTGCGGCAGCGTTTGAAGCTAAGGAAAGGAAGAAGTTCACAAAGTTTCTAGAAGGAGAATCTTCTAGAATGTGAGGTGGCGTCCATATGGTTGTGGTCCTACTGGCTTCTCTGATTTTGTGGGATCATCCTCATCCTTTCAACCACTTCACCTTCTCCTATATAATGATGGGTTTCTCATGGAAAGGGTTAAGAAAGATTGAGCAAAGAATTGCTGAAAGAATAGGCTGAAGACTGTGTGAAGGATCATGTTACAACTGATGCTTGAGGCCTCCATTTGTCCATCAAGCTTTTGTGGACCATTTTCATACAAATTCAAAGCAAGTGTATGTGTGTGTTGGAACAAATGACCACCAAAAGGGAACTTGCGACATCAAGGCAATTTGGTTGTATCTTCCACTTTTACTTAATATGATACAGTGACATGTTTTTTTCCCATAAAATCATTAGTGTTTTATTACATGACTCCTTGATCACATATTTAGGTTTCCATTGAATCTACAATTGTTTCTTTCACTTTGGTTGGTTTGTGTCACTGCAGATCTGATTTCACAAGAGCACTGGAGTGAAGTAGGGACAACAGAGATATAATGAAGCGATATCTAAAGGTATGTCATCCATTTCTTCTTTGGTAGTAAATTCAATGGTAGCAACTTAGGGAAAGCATCATGTCATGTCTTGTTTTGTTCTAGATCTAGGTGGATCTAGGGAGATTAGTTTATGTCCGCATTCACCAATTTATCCAATAACATTCACTGAGGTTGACAAGTGATTTCGCAGGATTCTATTGATTACCTTACAGGATGGGGGCTCAAGATATGACTGATTGTGTGGGAGTAGAGGATGGTAATTTTAATAATGGTCTATTGTCCCCTTTAGGTTTGACACCTTGCAACTTGATAGGTATTGTGGGTATGGGCACACAATACTCCCATGTGTCTTAAGATGTCCCATCTGTACCTCTATCTCGGTCGTGTATTGTGCCTAGAAAATTTCACCGTTTGTTGGAGGGTTTGGATTGCTCACTCGAGCAGCCGAAAGGTTTTGTGAGCTCTTCCTTTGTTGGTAAGATGAGGGTTCTGGTGTCTCATGAACAATCGAAGGGGTTTGTGAGTTCTTCCTCTACTGGTAGGCCAAGGATTCTGGAGACTCGTGTGTGTATGAGCGCCATAGAGTATAATTCTTTTCAAATTGTTGCAAAGGTTGGGGAATATGTGCATAGAAAGCACTCACAGAAGGCTTACAAAGTGAAATATGGAAAAAAAAATTATGGTTCTGGGGAAAGATGTGGGTTTGGACAGGGTGGAAGCACTCACTAAAAGGGCTTTAGTGGGTCGATTTGAGTATATCTCACCTACCAGGGGAGAGGTTGCTAGTTGGATTTCGGAGGTTTGGAAACCATTTTTGGGTTACTGTCCTAGGTTTATTACCTTGATGAAGGGTTGGGTCTATTTCCAATTTTTGAATGAGGCAGATTGTTTAAGGTTTTTTGACCGAACGTGGATGCTTGGAAAGGGTTATTTGGTCCTGCAGCGATGGAATTTGGAGTTTAATCCTCACAGTGAACCCATTTTGAAAAGACGCCTTTGGTTGTTGCTCTTGGCTCTTCCTTTACACTTGTGGACTAAAGAGGTGTTGGCCGATATAGCAAACACGGTTGGAAGATTTATTTCAGTGGACAAGGACGGTCTTTTCTCTTTGAACCGAAAGATGGCTAGGGTTCTTCTGGAGTTTCATGTGGCAAGAGGGTTGTCGAAAGAGATTGATATATGTTGGGGAAGCCATGTTTATGTGCAGAAATTGGATTACTAGGGTATTCCATTTCGATGTCACCTTTGTCGAGGAACTCGTCACCTTAGGTTCTCTTGCCTGAGTGTGAATGTTGAGGATTCTGGTTTGGAGAAGTATTTTTGGGGGAAGGGGTCTCTTCAGACTGTTGATGATAAATCTTTGCTTGTGGGGCCACACATTTCTGATAAATGGTCCTTCCTCAGCCTCAGAGTTTTTGGGTAAGGAAGTTTTGTAGAAATTTGTGGTCCAAGGTTTTGACCTTTCGGAGGATGGAATGTTTTCCTCTACACAGGACTTTTCCTCGGGTAAGACGTTTTCTCATTCCTCTCCTTTGTCTAGTCAGGTGTCTCAATAGGATTTGGAATTGATTCATTTATTTGAAAAGGAACATGTGCGTGATGGAATTAGGGATGTGGATCCTGTGGCATATCCTTCTCCTATCTCTTCTTCTCGGGTTGGTGGTTAGGGTGGGGATACTCTCTCTGTTGGTATGGTAAGTCCTATCGATCTGGGCCTGGATGGGATTCTGGGATCGAATTGTCCAGAACCCTGTGTAGATGTTGAAAATTTTTGTAACCATGATCCTACTTATTCGACCTCTTCTTCCATTGTATGTGATCTTATGCCTCTCACCATCTTCTCTGATAAGCAGTCGATGAAAGAAGGGATAGAGCTCATTCACTCTATTCGATGTCAAAACGTGAGTGTGTGAAAAAAGAAAAAGGGGGTTGTTGAGGTTAAGGCGAGTACTTTGGATTTTGAGAGGGTTACTCAGGATTTTGTTTACATACAATGATATGATAGATTGAGGAATCTTTCTCCCACTCCTCTTCCTTCGAATTCTGATCTCGGGGCTCTTAGAGCATGTAAGCCCCATTTGGGAGTGCGCTCATGATATGTTTTTGTTACAATATTAGGGGAGTGGGGGGTGCTCCCAAGATGCTAGCCCTCAAGAGATTGTTTATGAAGCTATGAATGGATGTAGTTGTTATCTAGGAAACCATGTGTGATGATGTAAAATCTTGTGAGGTCTTCTTAAATATTTTTCTGGGTGGGAAGTTTGTGCCATTGGTGCTCAGGGTCTATCTAGTGGTTTATGTGTTGTCTGGAACCCGTTAATTGTTGATTTGAAAGCCTATTTATATTGTGCAGGCTTGATGTTGGAAGGGAGATTCAGGGGTCTCAAGGAGAGTATTTGTATTCTCAATTGCTATGCTCTGTTCTTTGAGAGTCTGGGTTTCTAGGATCAAGTTCAATCAAATGGACACCTCTCTGATCCAGGTTAAATTTTTTGTGGGGACTTAAATTTCACTGTGAACTCTAATGAGATTTGGGGGAGACGAGCTAGACTTGATGACATGGTGGACTATTTATGTCAATTGATAAAGGATTATAATATGATAGACATTATTAGAGGGAAGTTATCTCCTACTTGGAGGATTGGAAGAAGTGAATTTGATGGTATTGGCAAGATACTGGACATGTTTTTAGTAGCAGAAGATCTAGAAGGAAAGATGTCCAAATATCGATCATGGGTGGTTTCATCAGAAATTTCAGATCATTTTCTGGTGTGCTTTCAGTTTGAGGTGGATTATACTTTCTTGAGATATCCCTTTAAATTTAATGAGGTATGGCTAACTGATCACGATTTTAAGGATTTGGTTAGATTACATTGGAATGAGGAGGCCTTTAATTTTGAGGAGTCTGTTATTTTTAGATTAGTCAAAAAGTTGTCTTCCTTAAAGACAAAGGTTATTCAATGGGAGAGGAATAAAAAAAATCTTCTACACTTGGAATTCGATGAGATTGAAGAGGAAATTGATTATATCTATGTTGTTAATCTTGATGGTGTGTTCTCTTCCTTTGAGTCAAATAGACTTTTTTTTATGAAAGATTGAAAAAATGATATTTTGAAAATTGAAGAGGCTACTAGGTGTTTAAAGAGTCATACATTATGGATTCAAAAGGGTGACAACAATACCAAATTTTTTCATTGCTATGAAAACTATAGGAGAAATCAAAATGTTATTTGGGATGTCCTTATAGAAAATGGTTGTTGGGTAAGTTCTACACAGGACTTGCAGACAGAGGAAAATAAATATTTTTAGGGACACTTCAGTAATCCTAGGAATGATAACATCTGCTCTCATCTTCAAGTGGTTCAATTGTTTCTGAGTTTTTTCTTAGAAGAATATGGTAGGAGTATTGGTATGGATATCACTTTAGAAGAAGTTGAATATGTTCTTAAAAGTTTTGCTAAATCTAAGAGTCCTGGTCCAGATGGATGGTCGGTGCAATTCTTTTTGGGTTTTTTTGATATTCTTGGAAATGACTTAGTTGAGATGGTGGAGGAGACTAGAAGACTTAGGAAAGTTTCAGGTTCTATAAATTCTACTTTTATTGCTCTCATATGGAAGATAGGTAATGCTTTGTCCTTTAAGGATTCTAGACCCATTTCCCTTTGTAATCTTATTTATAAGATCATTACAAAGATTCTTGCCAATAGAATCAAGCATTTCTTGGCTAGATATATAAGTAAGGAACAATTTGGGTTTCTTAAGGATCATCAAATCATAGAAGCTATTGGCCTGGCACAGGAGGGGATTCACTCTATCAAAACACAAAACTTGAAGGCCCTAATTCTTAAAATGGACCTTGTGAAATCATATGACAAGGTCAACTGGAATTTTCTCAGATTAATTATGTTACAAATTAGACTTCCTCTGGAGGTAACTAACTGGATTATGGGTTGTGTATCTATTGCTTGTTACTTTTTTCTAGTCAATGGAAAATCCACTAGTTTCTTTAAGGGTGGTAGAGGTATTCGATATGGTTTTCCCCTATCCCCACTCCTTTTTCTCTTGGTGATTGAAGGATTGAGTCTTATAATTAATAGAGAAAAAAGAGATGGGAAGTTGGATGGTATTGAGATTTGTTCTATATATTTTCTTACACATATGCTTTTTGTAGATGATGTGTTGATATTTGGGAAGGGAAGCATTCATGAATGGCTATAACTCTCTTAAATAATCAAATCATTTTGTGATTCTTCTGGAATGGAGATTAGTACATACAAATCTTCTTTCTTGTGCCATGGTATCTATGGAGAGGTGGTAGATCAGATTCATAACATTTTTCCCTTTGTTGTTGTTGATGTGGAGATTGGTTTAAAATATTTGGGATACAGGTTAAAGACAAACAATTATACTGCCATGGACTGGACTTGGCTCATTAAAAAGGTTGATTTTAGAATTATTGTGTGGTGCTACAGGTGGCTATCTCTTGGCGGTAGACTTACTCTTATCAATTCTATTGTAAATAGTATCCATGTGTACTGGTTCTCACTTGTAGTGGTATCGACTTCTACTCTTAAGTTTATTCAAGGAAAAATATTTAATTTCTTATGGTCGGGTACTGTAAATTATAGGAACAAGATACATCTCACTTCATGGGAGTCAATATCCAAACCTAAGGCTTTGGGAGGTTGGGGTATTAAGCACCTTAGTTGTTTTAATATTGCACTCATCCTTAAGACAATTTGGAAAGGTTTAAGTGGATGTGGCCTCTAGGGAGACATCCTCAAGACAAAGTACTTGAACAGAAGATCACTGGTGGATTGGATCAGAAATACAAGTCAGAGAAAGGCAACGGGATCCATCATATGGAGAGGGTTCCTGAAACATTTTCATTGGATCGAAAATTTGCTTTCATGGAAAGTGGGCAATGAGTGTTCGATCTGTGTTGGAGTTGATCCTTTCATTGGAGGGGAGGAACATTACAATTTTCCCATATCAATGGCATTATAAACAAAGTACTCGGGCCTATCCACTCTGGATATTTCATATGTCTTCCTATTTTTTCTAGTAGGTCTTCGGATTGGATCTCAGCTCAGACCTTGGGGTTGAAAGGATCTTGGATTACATATTGGAATTATTTTATTAAGGGTCTTCGCAAGACTGGTATTAGATTAAATTCTGAAGAGGATTATTTGGTTTGGTTAGGTCACCCTACACATAATGTTACTGCAAAATATTTATACTATGTGATCTACAATTCTCTTTTTGATGCTCCGGTGAAATGGTGGATGGGGAAATTGTGGAAGGGGAATATTCCTGCAAAGATCAAATGCTTTCTGTGGTTATGTCTAAATAGGAAAATTATGAGATGGGATACATTGACTAAAAGAGGGTGGCAGGGACCTAGTTATTGTTATTTGTGTCATTTTGTTGAAGAATCTATAGAACGTCTCTTTGTAGAGTGTGTTTTCATAAGGAACATTTGGCACAGTTTGAAATGTCTCTTGAATTTTACAATTGGTTGGGGTTTGTGGTCATTGGAGGACAAATTGCAACACTGGATAAGCCATAATAACTCCCTAAAGGCTCTCTCAGGGTTTGTATGTTGGGGTGTATGGACATTTAGAAACAACTTATTGTTCAACAATAAGGTTCTTCTGTGGGATTTATGTGTTAATAACATCGTCAACAACTTCAAAGAATACCACAAACAGTCGTGTGTGAAAGTGGCCAGAATCCTTAATCATTTGCTAGTGATAGAAATCCTTGTTAAAGGATATTTTGATGGCGCTGCACAAGGGGGAATATGTGGTGCAGGTTTTGTTATAAATCTTAATTATTCAAGATTTTATAGGGGTTGGATGGGGGGAGAATATGGTACAAATACTAAAGCAGAGTTGATGGGTCTATGGATTTTATTGTCTATGGCATCAATGCTGGATTTGGATAGTTTACAGGTCTTTGGATATTCACAACTCATCATAAACAAGGTTGTAGGTAAGGTGAATTTAAGGAACATCGATCATCAACAGTGGGGGCAAAGAATCCGAGATTATATTGCAGAATTTGATTCTATTGAGTTTCAACACATATTTAGAGAATTAAATGTGGAAGATTATCAGATTTCTAAGAAGGATCTCACAGGAAACACTAACTATTGTTGTTATGAAGAAGTTAGAAAGGGAGAGGTGGTCTCTAACGGCCACTTTGAACTTTTTTTGTAGATTTCTACAATAAAATTTTTAGATGAAATATCTTATTTATGTAATCATGGTATAGTCGGTATTTGTCTAGGAAGTTTTGTATTTATTTTGATAGAATAGAAATCAAGGTATCTTATGAAGGAGGATAGGTCAAGGTGTAGTTTTTGGAATATAATTTTTGAAGTTAACATAGCCGGAGGC
>SNQJ01S0176292.1:0-15020 GCA_010110895.2 Picea sitchensis | reverse complement strand
TCTACCCCTCTATCCCCCTCCCTCTCTCTTCATCTCTCCTCATTTCTCACTTCCTCCCAAACTCTCTCTCTCTCTCTCTTACTCACTCACTCAATCTCCCCCCCTTTTGGAGGCAGGCCAAAGCTAAAAAGCAAGGCGGTTTTGGGAAAGAAAGCAACAGTTGGAAGGAAACACAGCATGTGTGCATGCAAGAAAGTGTACACGAGGAAAGAAACAACTGGAAGGAAGAACAACATGTACGCATGGGAGGAAGACCGAACGACGGTAGGGTTAGGGTTTTGGTAAGGTATTGTAAACGACTGAAGAGCTCGAAATGTATAAATATAGATACTTAGGGATCATAAAGGGTGGGTTGTCGGTTTGGATTATTGTTGTTGTTGTAGTTAGGCATGAAGTTGATGCAATACATGATATTTTGTTGTATGTTTCATTTTTGTATAATTTTTTGAGCTAGAGAGGATGAGGGAAGGTAGATCTTGAGGGTTAGATCGCAAGTTGGGGAGCCTGGTGCGATCTAGTCCGCCTCATATAGATCTTACCCTACTGAGAAGATTTGTAAGTGTGCAACGTTGTAGATGCAGAAATAATATAATAAAAGAGATGAGAGCCAAATCTTTGTCGACGTAGCCCCAGGAGGGGGTGAACCACGATAAAATCCGTGTTATGTGATGAATGCTTGCATATCTTTATTGTCTGAAGCAATTATTATTATGTTGAATGAATGAGTTATTATATTTCCTACTTACTCGTCGATAACAATGCATTGTGTTTACAAGTTATAATAAATAGTTCAATATATAGATCAGTTATCTCCCACTCAATCCTAGTCTGTAAACACATGAGTCTTACAACCACCCATTAAAGCTATCTCAGATGAGACTTCACAGCGCATTCTGTGTTTTGTGTTGCCTTCTGGTTTACCAGGAGGGCCGATAGTTTTAGAGGCTTTGTTGGAAACTCGAACAAACATGAACCGTGGGTCAATAAACTCAGACATAATAGAGGAATAGTGACCAATTAATGGTTCTATTGCTGTTGGTAGGAACAAGAGAGGGTTGAGTAGAGGAGATAGGTCGAAGATCTGTTGGAGGCGAATCAAGAAAAGGTTAGGGAAGAAAGCAATGAGCCATTAGAAGGGATTGTTGAGACCTTGGAATCCCACAAAAGTAGATATTGAAACTTTGTTAAGAACTAAGGAGCTATAGTTTTCACAGAAAGAAAATAGAAACCCTAGACTAACACCTTGCAAATATCTTGAGAAATACGTGTTTATTGATTTACACGAAGTCTTTTTCTGTGATTTTCCACATCTATTGCAGGAGTGGATACTAAGGTTGAAGGATAACCACGCAACGAACTGGATTCGACAGATAGAGTGGACCCCGGTACAGATTGAATAGTTACAACAGGTGAACAACAAGTTCACCTGTGCAGTAGATTTTTGGCTTGACAGTTATGTGGCAGGTTTTATAACAACGTTTGTAGTCGACACAGTGAAGTCGTACAATGCAGCGGAGCAAGAGTTTCTACATGGACCTCGAGGAAGGTACATTCAATCGTTGTATACTTCTATTAAGATACTTCTGTGTAACAAAGGTGTAATGACAATTGATTCAGACAGCTAAACTTCCCTGCGTACATGGGGGAGGGAGGGAAGCACTGACATAAAAAGGAGGAAAGGATAAGGGAAAGAAGGAGGAACCCTTGGACCCAATCATGATGGACATCGACAAGATCAAGCAGATCATGGTGACAAATGGAAAGATGCGTAGCGGAGTACCCTACCAATACAAGGTGAATACCAAGAAGAGAGACGTAGCCGTGAGGGAAGGCTTGGTGAGTGATAAGGAAGAGGTAGAGGATCTCTGAGTTGTGGAGAAGATTGAGGAAATCATGCATGCAACATATGAGATGAAGACGAGAGGTCCAATAATGGGAAGAGAAGACATCAATCATATCCATATCAATGTCAGTGTGGAACCCATAAACCCATGTGTGACTAATACACCGAAGAGAACACCACCGTTTAGACAACCGAAGTTCAGAAGCAGTCAGACAGTAGGAAGTACATTTAGAATGGAAGGACACGATCCCACCATCAGGTTACCAAAATTTCGAGGAGAAGCAACAGAAGAGCCTGAGAAACACTTGTTCATTTTTGCGAAGATTTGGGAAGAAAAACAAATCACTAATGAAGATACCAAAATTGCGTATCTAGCGATTACGCTAAGAGACCACGCACTAGACTGGTACACGATTTTAGACACAAACAGTGCACCTGGAACGACAAGGACACTAACAAACATTAAGAAGTTACTAATAAATGAGTTCCAGAAGCCAAGCTTAGAGGATCAATACATGAATGAGATGATATAAATCCGACAGAAACCAGGAGAGTATGTATGGGAGATTGACCAAATATTCAAACAACTAAAGGGAAAGTTAAAATATCTCATGACCGATATCCAACATCAACACTTGTTTGTCAATTCATTGCTCCCACACTTAAAATATCCATTGCGACAACAAAAGTTTCAGATGCAGGTAGAGGCTCTGTAGGCAACCTTACAACTGGAAGAAAACCAATACCAACAAATGGACCCATCTATTGAAGAGCTGAAGGAGGACTTGAATAATTTAACGTTTCAACTGAACTAGAATAAGAGCAAAGACAAACGAGAAGTTGTTTGGTGTACCACATGCAGGACAAAAGGACACCACAAAAAGGAATGTCCAACATTCGCGCAGTATATGGTAGCAGGAATGATAAACATGTTATCCAAAGGAGGACCATGGTGTGAAGTCTATAAGAAACTGGGTCACGACCCCTATCACTGCCCGATGATGCAGAAATACCAGACAGTCCCAAAGAATTCATACTGCACCTTTTGCAAGTCAGTGGGCCATGATGACAAAGACTGCATAACTATGGAGTTGATGTGAGAAAGGACATCATACGCATATAGAGTTCAGGTAGAAATGATGATGGGGCCAGTCGCGCCACAGTTTAACCCAGTTCCAACTCCACATAACACTGCACAACAACAGTATAATAGTGCGCCGCAACCATACAATAACGTGCAACCATCGTACAACGTAGCACAACCTCATTACAATACTGCGTCGTATAATTAGGCGCCTCAATACAATGCACCGAGAGGAGATAGAGCAGGCTACAGAGGTGGAGGCTAAGCAAGAGGAGGTAGAGGACCAATAATGTGTCACAATTGTCAACAACTGGGACATTATGCAAGAGCATGTCCACTTCCACCAACAACTTGTATGTATTGTCACGCATCAGAACACGATACAGAAAAATGTTTGACATTCCTAGTAAAGATCGAGAAAAAGAGGAACCAGAACAACCAAAATGTTCAGTGGATTTCCGCCGAAGCAAGGGATGAAGGATGAAACATTAATATAGTTACTTGCAGAGGAGCTAAAATAGGGGACGATACCGTTCGATATGAGCCAACACAAAATCAATGGGTGAAAAAGAACACTGAACCAAGGAAGCAGTTCGACGCACAGAAGGAAAAGGAGATATTTAAGCAAGACCGACAAGAATTCCAGAAGGAAGATATTGTGACGACTTCAACTGTGCAACAAAGTAAGGAAGGACCAGAATACGAAATGCCTCTGTTATTGGATCATACCAGCGAAATACATTCCATGGGACAAGTAAGTACAATCAAAGAATTTTTTCAATCATGTGTAAAGGTATTAAGTGATCCATCATCTGTGAAAATATTGCAAAACATACTAGAAAAATGTGGCATCGAGACGGAAGGAAAACTAGAACAAAAAATAGTAAATCACCTACACACAAGAAGAAGAACAAGTAGGGAATTTAGACCGAATGCCAATATTGGAGATTTCAATATGGGAGACATCATACTGGATATAGGATCAGAAGTTAATGTACTACCAAAGAAGACATGGCAGTGCATGGGGGAGCCCACATTAGGCTATTCTCTTGTTCAATTGAAACTGGAAAACCAACACAGAGTCCTACCAATAGGTAGACTGAAAGGAGTGACAGTAGACCTAGATGGAGTAAGCATTAAAGCAGATTTTGAAGTCATTGAAATAGTGGACGACACAACACCTTATCTAGCGTTGCTAGATCTGGATTGGGCATTTGACAACCAGGCCATAATCAACTTGAAGACCAGTAATATGACATTTGAGTCAGGAGAATACAAGGTCATCACGCCCTTAGATCCGTCAGAGGGGGAGAGGTTTGTAGAACCTACTTGCCTAGATTTGGAGGAAATCGGCCAGTTGTACAGAACAACTACGTGCGATGAGGATTACGTAAACCCAACTGCAGATGGGATAATCAGTTGGCAGAGCATTACCTCATGTGAAATAGACTCAGATGTCGGTTTAGAGAACTTGAAACAAAGGCTACACGAAGTATTCATGAGAATATGTGCAAGAATAGACCACGCAGTAAGATGGGTAGGCATAGAAATCAGAGAATCACCCAGTTTTCACAGAATAAACAATTTGGAAACATTCTTAGCATAGTATGAAGACAAATTCTTAGAGAACCAGAGATTGTTAGCACTTGATATAGAACTTAAGGCCACACCTGCAAGATGGTGGGGCGCACACAAAGAGACAATCATAGATTGGTTTCAATGTAAGCGATTACTGCACATAACGTTCGATGCAAAACAAAAAAAAAGCAAGAAGCAAAAGTATGATGGATAAAGGGCACCAGTGGAACACTTGGAGAAGTGTAGAACGTTTTGGAAAATGACACCCCCAGAGGAATGGCCTCATCATTTTATACACACTCTAGAGGACATACCAACAAACTGGTATCCGAACCAGGAACTATGCAAAGGACCTATGACCTGGATGACATTGCAACATAATTTTACAGTCACTTTCTCATTTGAGTATGAGAACCCCAACATAGATGTCTCTCTTAAAAAGATAAGAGAAGTGATATTCATCCAAGCATCGGAAATAGAACTTATCACAAAAGACCAACAATGGAACAAACAGACAGTCAAGGAACTATTTTCATGTTACCATGTATAAGAGGAAGCACCGGATGAAGACGATCTGCGAGATATTCAAATTGAGGAAACAAAAGGAGAAAGAGATGTGGAAGGTCCACCCATAGAATCAGAAGTCATTTCCGCGCCGATCAAAGTAAAGAAATCCAACATTGAGATAGTCGAGCATCCCAAAATGGCCAGCATTGGAGACTACTAGGATGAACAAATAGTAGAAAGAATAACTGAGTTGTTGCGCGAGTACAGTGGCATGTTTCCCAATACATTTACAGAGATGAAGGGTATAGTTGAAGAATTAGGATAAATGAAGATACCACTCAGACCTGAAGCAAGATCGATCAGATAATGACCATATAGACTGAAACCAATATATAAGCAGAAAGTCAAAGCTGATATCGACAGGATGCTCGAAGCCAGCATCATAGAACCGGTCGAAGAATCAAAATGGATAAGCCTGATGGTATTACAAGACAAGAAACAATGAGGGATAAGAATATGTGTCAACTTGAGGAATTTGAATGATGCATGCCTACACAACCCATTCCTTACACCTTTCATGGATGAAGTGTTAGAAAACGTAGGCGAACATGAAACCTACACATTCACTGATGGATTCTCAGGCTACCATTAGATCAAGATAACAAAATAAGACAGATACAAGACTACGTTCGCGATAGTATGGGGATCGTATCAGTACACATTCATGTCGTTTGTAATGAAGAATGCACCAACAATATTTTCCAGAGTAGTCATTGTTGTGTTTAAGGAATTCATCCACCAGTTTCTCGAAGTATACCTAGATGATTGGATAGTCTACACCTTGTTGAAAGACCATGTAGAAGTCTTATGACTAATGTTATAAAGATGCAAATAGTTTCATATATCACTTAACATAAAGAAATGTATATTTGGAACACCGTTTGGGATACTATTGGGCCATATAGTATGCAAAGAAGGTTTACTCGTAGATCCTGCAAATATTGCAGTAATTGTTAAATTACCAACACCAAAAACAGTCTTTCAACTTAGAGAGAAATTGGGACACACAAGATATTACAGGGAGTTTATCAAGGGGTATGCGCAGATTACTGCACCAATGGAAAAGCTTCTAAGAAAGGACACAAAGTTTTAGTGGAATGACGAGTGTCAACATGGTTTGGATACCCTAAAGGAAAATATCGTCACCGCACCAATATTAGTCTTTCCATATTGGGAGAAGTCATTCCACGTCCATGTACACGCATTAATCATAGCACTTGGAGCTATCTTGGTGTAGCTAGGAGCGGGGGACTTGGATCACCCGATAGCATTTGCGAGCAGGAAGCTATCAGACTCAGAACATAACTATAACACGACGAAATGAGAAGGCTTAGCTATGGTCTATGCACTGCAAAAGTTCAGACATTACTTATTGGGGAAACACTTTAAGATGTTCTCAGATCACTCGGCCCTGAAATATCTAGTCAACAAGCCACGTTGGGGGGGACAATCTGTCGGTGGTTACTATTGTTTCAAGAATTTTACTTTGAAGTAATCGTGAAACCAGGAAAATTGAATGCAGGGCCTGACCACCTATCAAGGGTCACAAATGGAGAAGAACCCATGAATTTAGATGAAAAATTTCGAGATGCACATCTATTCTCAGTCAAGATCGTTGATGAATACTTCGTAGATATCATTCAGTACTTGGGCACAGGTATTGTGCCTCAAGAGTATAACACCGCGTAGAAGAAAAACCTGGTAGTCTGAGCTGCCGACTATCAACTGATTGCAGGACACCTATACAAAATGGGTGCATATAACATCTTGTGCAGGTACATGTTACATCATGAAAGGCCAAGAGTCCTAGCAGAAGCTCATGAAGGAATAGTAGGAAGACATTATGCAGTTAAAGATACCGTGCAGAAGGTATTGCGCACAGGACTATGGTGGCCAACGATTCACAATGACTCGAAGGAGTACTGTGAAAGATGCTATGTCTGTCAAAGGGTAGGCAAACCCAAAAAAAGGGACAAGATGCCATTACGACCATAGGTAACACTCCAGGCATTCAATAAGTGGGAAATAGACTTTGTGGGACTAATCAACCCACCAGAAAAAAGAACTGGAGCAAGGTACATTATCACTGTGACGAAATACCTAAAAAGATGGGCAAAAACCACACCAGTGAAGGATTGCAGCGTAGAAACATCAGCGCACTTCTTATTTGAGCAACTGATCACTAGATTTGGGTGCCCAAAGGTTTTGATGAGCGACCAAGGAACACACTTCATAAACAACACCATCAGCGCTATGACTAAAGACTTTGAAGTCCATCATCAGAAGAGCACACCATATCACCCACAAGCAAATGTCATAGTAGAAGCATTTAACAAAATCCTAGAGAACGAGCTGACAATGATCTGTAACGTCAACAGGGATGGCTGGGACCTCAAAGTACTAGCAATATTATGGGCCTACATGACTACATGCAAAAGGTTGACAGGGAACACGCCATTTAAACTAGTTTATGGCCAAGAAGCAGTGGTGCCATTAGAGTTTTTAGTACCAAGCTTACGCGTAGCGGCAAGTACACAAATGATAGAATGAGGCATAGTACAGGAGAGACTGAATCAGTTAATGACCATTGAAGAAGAGAGGATCCTAGCAGGATTCCACCAACAAGTTCAGAACGCAAGGGACAAAGCCTAGCATGATAGACACATAAAGAAGAAAACTTTCAAGGAAGGAGATCTCATACTAATGTATGAGAGCAAATTGTTTCAACACCCAGGAAATCTCAGAATGCATTGACTAGGACCGTACGAGGTAAAATCTGTCACAGATGGAGGAGTTGTACAGTTAAGATACTTATCAAGCACAGGAATTAGAGGGATTATCAATGGGATCCGACTGAAGCTATACAAGGATAGCCGACCACCAACCGTGGAGTAAAAAAAACAAAAACAGTATATTGAAAAAGAACCAAAAGGGGCACAGTGCACTGGAAAAAGAAATAGCATGCACAATCAGGGACATAAAACCGGTGAGGAGAAGGACAATGGTCACATACAAAGGGAAATAAGAGGGAAAAGGAAAGTCGGCAAAAGAATAACGACATGAAAGCACTAGGCGGAATTAAAGGAATGCAATGATCGATGGGACACCACATTAATCGTGCAAGCTGGAGACGACAAGGAAAAGTAATGGCAAGTACAAAACTGTTGAAGGTGCATTGAACCCGTAGTTAAGGTGCATTAACCCCATAATTAAAGAAGCGTCCTCGACAAGCTTCATGGGAAACCCACACAACACACGGACGCGGAAGCGAATAGTCTATTTGCGAAAAGAGAACAGACTAAGAGCGATAAAGGCTAAAAAGAACATAGTGAATTCATAGAGACCATAGAGACCATTAGAAATCAAAAAAAGTTTGAAATTCACCGCCATGGCACCACCCATGCAAGTATAAGAAAGTCAGACTGCCAGGAAAACCAGAGTTCAGACCATGTCACAAGTACAGGCGGAAGAAGGTGAAAATCAGCTGTCGAAAATTGTCAATTTTGATGAAATCCCATCTCCAGACAAAACACCGATGAACCCTACACCGATAGTGGAAGAAATCCAACAACCAACACCAGAGGGCATGAGTATAGGTATACCGACATAGGTACAGAAGCAGCCGAACCAGGACACAAAAACCCTGAAGGAGGTGCAACCAGAGAACACCGAAGAAGCTCCAAAATTCAATGGAACAGAGCTGAATATGGATGCAGAAATCAAGCCAGACGAGTCTCAAATGACCATATCAGACCACCCGCCAGAAGGAATGGTCGAAGATGTCACGGTACGATCGGAATGGTATATTGAGGAACAAATGGAAGCCACTAGAACATCGAGCTAGCCACCACCGGAAAAGAAAGACAAGATACAGATACCCAGGTCATCTCGTAAGAAACCGACCGCAGAAATCGTTCTACCACGGATACCAGATGGGGTACAGGTAGGACCAAACCTACAAGGTCATATAGGGAGGCTCAAATACTCATACCACGATGTCGCAGATGAAGAAAAGTTTCTGGAACTTGCAAAGAGAGTATACATGGAGATGGTGGGCATGAATTCGTTTGGGGAACATGTTAATTAGCCACTCCAATGGGAAACTAGGTTGGAGTAGACAAGCATTTTAGGACTAGTAGACCTACCACATTTTTGTAGAGGTCAGTACGGAACCACGTGCCTTAAGCAGCTGCTAGCAGTCACACATGGTGGGGACATCTGGTTGGACAAGCTCATGTCAATAAACGTAAAAATTATCGAGAGCATAACAAGATTGCCATCTCGGGGCATGGATCCCGCGCAGTTTCTAGATGACAAAGCTAGGGAGAAGGCGCTAGCAGAAGAGATGAAGAAAAAGTATGGCACTAACAGGGGGACCAGAGGGATCATTATCAAAAGGATCAACTATGTCGCAACACAATTGGGCGTGAAAATCTTAGCCTGCAAGCTACTCAGAAAATGTCGCAAGGAGGAAGTCCCAGCTAGGGTTGTTGCAGTTGCAACTCAATGCGCAGAAGGCACCACAGTGAGTTGGGCACCGTATCTCTTGAACTTATTCCCGGATGACTGCGAGGATGTGCAGGATCTAGGTAAAAAGTTTCACTACTCATGGTTGATCACATTAATAGCCTTCATGGGATGGTGAGACCAAGGTACATATTTTTTGCTACTAGACCCAAACCAAATGAAGGAGCAAGATATTTGTTACTCAGAGCCATGCCAGATTCTAGGAACAAAATGACAAGCGGGTCCATCTTTGAAGGATACCTATGCGAGCTACAGGAAACCATCTCCAAAAGGTGGAGAATAACACCTGAGGTCGTTGCACGGTATAAAGACTTCGCCAACTTCCAGGCCACACGACATGCAATGTAGATACAAGCAAGGAAGGATCCTGATAAATAGTGGCTATAGATGCACTATTGTATCATAGAGGGAGACATCGACATCGTCATCAATGAATGGGACGACGAATGGAGGATTCCAGTCCTTACCCAGGAATTGCCGGAAAGAATAGAGGAAGAAGAGGCAAGACAAGGAGAGACCTAGCCAAAGGAAATTCAAGTGCCCAAGAGACAAAGAACGAGCTAGGGAAAAACAACACAGACATATGAAGGGCCAATGAAGACAGGGACCCAGAATGGGAAAAAGGATAAGACGTAGTCAGCCAAGGAGCAACAACAACAAACCAAGCCCGCGCAAGAAACCGCAGCAAGTCCCAACCCACAGGAACTAGGGGTAAAAAAGAGGCCAGCTACGCAGACAGGAGGCGCGCACAAGAAAACGAAGGCACAAAGAACACCGTCAGAGTACACGATCACGAATGACGATGGAGAAATGATAGCCCGAATGGTCCAGGATTGTTTATCCGAAGATTTTGACCATGCTGTGCACCACAGGGATAGGATTGAAGAGGAGTTGGCAAAAATGCGACAACTCCTCAAGCAAATCGGGGAAGGACAGACAACAAGCAGCAGGGGAACATAACCATCAACATCGCAGATGGAGGAAAGAGTGGAAGTAGAAGAACGAGATCTAGTCCATCGGTTACCGCACCTGAACGCAACATTCCACATTACACCTAGTATGTTGCACATGGATGAGATTGTGGGGCAGAGACCCCTGAAGGACTTAAGCCAAATCCAACTGGTGTTGACGCAGATGCCAACCAGGGCACTACACAAGTTGCAGGTTAGCATAAACCATGAGGTATAGTCTCGCGCACACAAAGACTTAGTCGAATAGCAGCGAGCAACAGAGAAGTGGGACGCGCTAGAAATAGTCTATGAGCAGGATAAATCTAAGACCCAGGAGGAAAAGGAGCGCATAAAAGGATTGGAGCAGAAGGTGGCAGGAACTTACGAGAAGATTCCACAGGCCACACAGAGAGATGAAATCACAGTGACATAAAAGATTGATCGGATTACACAGATAATCAATCAATATTAGAAGGAGATCGGGAATCTCTGAGAACATCTCATACCAACCACTCCACCATCAATGAAGGAGCAAAGGAAGAAGTAAGCAACAACCCAACTGCAGGAGATAGAGAAACAGGTCAGCACAACAACTGACTTGTTCGATAAAGCAACGCAGCTGTGGACTAAGTTAGAGGAGGATCAACAGGTACAAAAGTGGGACAAGGAAGAAGAGAAGATCAACACAGTGATCCAATATCTAAAGCAGAGACAAAAGACAATGCCAATCATAGAACACGTCAAAGGGGCACAGGACATGAAGAGATTGCAGGCCGAGCTAACTACTACGCAAACACAGAAACATGAGCGTCAGGCTCAAATGGAACTGTTGAAGGAGCAGTTAGTAGAAGTCCTGGCACAAGTAGAGGAAGCTAAGGCACAAATAGAGTGTGTGGAATTGATCAACAACGAAATTGCAGTCCAGATAAGTGACACACTCAAGGAGAAGACTGCACAAGCACAAACACATGCATCATAGCTCAAGGAAAAGGTCCAGGCAATCACCAGGGAGATCGAGGCGCACACAAAGGTTAGGTGGTTCAGGACAAGCCACATGTCAGTGTTGGGGCCTGTTGGAGGCAGGCCAAAGTGGAAAAGCAAGGCAGTTTTGGGAAAGAAAACGACAGCTGGAAGGAAACGCAACACACGCGCATGCAAGAAAGCGTGCACAAGGAAAGCAACAACTAGAAGGAATAAAAACACATACGCATGGGAGGAAGACCTAACGACGACAGGGTTAAGGTTTTGGTAAGGTATTGTAAACAACTGAAGAGCCTGAAATGTATGAATATAGATACTTAGGGATCATAAGGGTTGGGTTGTCGATTCAGATTATTGTTATTGTCGTAGTTAGGCATGAAGTTGATGCGATATGTGATATTTTGTTGTATGTTCCAATTTTGTATAAGTTGTTGAGCTAGAGAGGATGAGGGAAGGTATATCTTGAGGGTTAGATCACAGCCTGAGGAGCCTGGTGCTATCTAGTCCGCCTTATATAGATCTTACCCGACTGAGAAGAGTTGTAAGTGTGCAATGTTGTAGATACAGAAATAATATAATAAAAGAGTTGAGAGCCAAATATTTGTGGACGTAGCCCCATAGGTGAACCATGGTAACATCTGTGTTATGTGATGAATGATTGCATATCTTTATTGTCTGAAGCAGTTATTATTATGTTGAATGAATTAGTTATTATAGTTCTTGCTTACTCGTCGATAACAATGCACTATGTTTACAAGTTATAATAAATAGTTCAATTTATAGCTCTCTTATCTCCCACTCAATCCTAGGGTGTAAACACCTGAGTCTTATCTCCCACTCAATCCTAGAGAACGCGCTGAAAAAGATCTGTAACGTCAACAGGGACGACTGGGACCTCAAAGTACCACCAATATTATGGGCCTATAGGACTACATGCAAAACATTGACAGGGAACACGCCATTTAAACTAATTTATGGCCAAGAAGCAATGGTGCCATTAGAGTTTTTAGTACCAAGCTTACACGTAGAAGCAATTAAACAAATGACAGAACAAGGCACAGTATAGGAGAGACTGAATCAGTTAATGACCATGGAGGAAGAGAAGATCCTAGTAGGATTCCACCAACGAGTTCAGAAATCAAGGGACAAAGACTGGAAAGATAGACACATAAAGAAGAAAACTTTCAAGGAAGGAGATCTTGTACTGATGTATGAGAGCAAATTGTTTCAACACCCAGGAAATCTCAAAATGCATTGACTAGGATCGTACGAGGTAAAATCTGTCACAGATGGAGGATTTGTACAGTTAAGATACTTATCAAGTGCATAACTCATAGGGATGATCAATGGGAGTCGATTGAAGATGTACAAGGACAATTGACCACCCATCGCGCAGTAAAAAAAAAAACAAAACAATATATAGAAAAATAACCAAAAGGGGCACAGTGCACCGAGAAAAATAAAGAGCGTGCACAATTAGGAACATAAAACCAGTGAGGAGAAGGAAAACGGTCACATACAAAGGGAAACAAGCGGGAAAAGGAAAGTCAGCAAAAGCAGAACGACATGGCAGCATTAGGCAGAATTAAAGGAAGGCAATGATCGATGGGACACCACATTAATAGCACCAGCTGGAGACGGAAAGGAAAATTAATGGCAAGTAAAAAACCATCGGAGGTGCATTGAACCCGTAGTTAAGGTGCATTAACCCCATAATTAAGGAAGCGTCCTCGACAAGCTTCATGGGAAACCCACACAACACATGAACGCGGGAGCGAACAGTCTATTCATGAAAAGAGAACAGACTGAGAGCGATAAAGGATAAAAAGAACAGAGTGAGTTCACAGAGATCACAGAGACCATTAGAATTCAACAAAAGTTTGACATTCACCGCCATGGCACCGCCCAAGCAAGTAGAAGCAAGCCAGACCGCCAGGAAAACCAAAGTTCAGACCAGGTCACGAGTACAAGTGAAAGAAGGTGAAAATTAGTTGTCAGAGATCGTCAATGTCGATGAAATCCAATCTCCAGACAAAACACCAGTGAACCCTACACCAATAGTGGAAGAAATCTAGCAACCAACACCAGAGGGAATAAGTATAGGTATACCGACATAGGTACAGGAGCAACCGAACTAGGACACAAAAACCCTGAAGGAGGTGCAACCAGAGAACACCGAAGAAGCTCCAAAATTCAATGGAACAGAGTCGAATATGGACACAGAAATCGAGCCAGACGAGTCTCAAATGACCATATCAGACCACCCACCAGAAGGAACAGTCGAAGATGTCATAGTACGGTCGGAATGGTATACTGAGGAACAAATGGAAGCTGCTAGAATGTCGAGCTAGCCACCACCGGTGAAGAAAGACAAGATACAGATACTCAGGTCACCTCGCAAGAAACCAACCACAAAAATCGTTCTACCACGGATACCAAATGGGGTACAGGTAGGACCAAACCTGCAAGGTCATATAGGGAGGCTCAAATACTCAGACCACGATGTCGTAGATGAAGACAAGTTTTTGGAACTTGCAAAGAGAGTATACATGGAGACGTTGGGCACGAATCCGTTTGTAGAACTGGTTAATTAGCCACTCCAATGGGCAACTCGGTTGGAGAAGACAAGCATTTTAGGACTGGTAGACCAACCACATTTTTGCAGAGGTCAGTACGGAACGACGCGCGTCAAGCAGGTGCTAGCAATCACACATGGTGGGGACATCTGGTTGGAAAAGATCGTGTCAATAGACGTAGAAATTATCGTGAGCATAACAGGATTGCCATCTTGGGGCATGGATCTCGCGCAGTTTCTGGATGAAAAAGCCAGGGAGAAGGCGTTAGTAGAAGAGATGAGGAAAAAGTATGGCACTAACAGGGGGACCAGAGGGATCATTATCAAAAGGATCAACGATGACGCAACACAATTGGGCATGAAAATCTTAGCCTGCAAGCTGCTCAGAAAATGTCACAGGGAGGAAGTCCCAGCTGGGGTTGTTGCAGTTGCAACTCAATGCGCAGAAGGCACCACAGTGAGTTGGGCACTGTATCTCTTGAACTTATTCCTGGATGACTGCGAGGATGCGCAAGATCTAGGTACAGAGTTTCACTACTCATGGTTGATCACATTAATAGACTTCATGGGATGGCGAGAGCCAAGGTACGTAGTTTTTGCTACCAAACCCAAACCAAATCAAGGAGTGAGATATTTGTTGCTTAGAGCCAGGCTAGATTCTAGGAACAAAAGGATGAGCGGGTCCATATTTTAAGGATACCGATGCGACCTACAGGAATCCATCTCCAAAAGGTGGAGAATAACACCTAAGGTCGTTGCACGATATAACACTACTGCATTTGGGTCAAATTCCGATGGCGCGTTCGACGCAATTGCCACTTTCTATTGTCGGAAGATCGACAAACCTCGGACCCCCTCAAACGTCGTTTCACATGACGTCGTTTTTCCGACGACCTAGTTTTCGTCTGTATTGCG
>SNQJ01S0176291.1:0-14600 GCA_010110895.2 Picea sitchensis | reverse complement strand
TTGGGTGCACCGTTCATGCAATTAACTTAGTTTTTGAAGGAAGTTATTTTTTCGTATTTATAGATAAATTTACCATTCAATAGATTTTTTTTTATGTTTTATGTATGGGTTAGGTTGATGTATTTCATATGTTAATCATGCAGAGACGTGAGTGGAGAGAGAAAAAATGACAGCAGGAGTAGAGGATGGACCTATACAATGTTGTACAGGAATGGGAGGCGAGGGAGAGGGAGATGGATTTGCACCCTCACCCTATTACTGCAACGACTCGTGTTCTCTTAAGGGATGTAGGTCTCCTTAAGTACTATGAGGAGGCTACATCCCTTAAGGAGAACTCCGGGTTGTTGGTACATCTAATCCATCGATGGGATGTCCATTGACATGCATTCCATGTGGGTCCAGATCAATGGTACCATCCCACTAAGGAGGATATTTACTTTATCACTAGGCTATCCAGAAGAGAGAAGGATTTCCCCTAGTTCCCAGATGTCCCAGTAGGTGTTGTAGCTGAGATTCAACTCATGTCGTGTCCTTACGCCAGTTTGGATTGGAGAGGATGTCTGAACATCCTCTTCACACCAGATGATTGAGGTAATATTAGTGTTTTTTTTAAAATTAATATAGTTTCATTTTATTGTCTTACTTAATTAGCGTAAAATTAATTCTAACATGTTCCTTAACTTGTTTTATTAAATTGTTTAATGAATTAACTGTTTAATTATTGTTCTATACTATATATTTTTCATATATTGGCACTTTCATTGGATATGTTCCTTTTGATTATTTGGGTTGGTTGTCATTGATGTTAACCCTTGAATAAAGTCTGGCAACGAATTCTGGTAGCAAAAAGGTTTGGGTAATGGAACCGAGTTTGTTTTATGTATAATTGTATGAGTTTTAATATATTTTAATGTAATACTATTCTATATGGATAATACATGTCATTCCATTTCCGGTGGTATGTGGAACATCACATAACTCTTCACGGTTAGAAATTTACGGCCATGTGAAGTTGGAGAACCCTCATGAGTCATCTAGAAGCCCCAAAAGGTCAAAGTAGTCAAAGTGGTTATAAAGAAGAAATTATTTAAATAATAAAGTGAAGTGATGATTGTACTATAAGTCAAAGTGGATACAAAAGAAATTATTGAAATAATAAAGTTAATGGAGAAATTACTAATTGGACAAGTGGTTAGAAGTGGGTTAGCCCTAAAATAAGGAACGTGGTTTAAGATGGTTAGAAGGTAACCCCTTGAGGAAGCTACATAAAAGTATAAATAAGAGGAAAAGGTCTCTCATTTGAATTACACTTGAGAATATTGAATATCTACAAGTTATTGAGGTAACCAAAGGATATCTCAGGCGAATTTCAAAGGGAAGGTGAAGTAAAGAAGGCTGAAATTCAAGGGAGGATAAATTATTTTGATGATGCTTTCTAAGGTATGTTATTTACATGTCATCTCACCATTTTCACAAGAACCGTTTTTCTAGAATGATTCAGACCACGAAATATGGAGTCCGTTAAGGAAACATATCCAAGTAGTTGTGATAAAAATTTCATCTTGTGGGTCATTGTATTTTTGGAGTTACACTTCGTGTAAAATAGAGTGTGTGGCTAGTTCTGAAACTAGTATAAAACAAGTGTTTCAAGTAAAAACTTCATAACTTCTTCATAACATATTCAAATTAAGTAAGAAAAAATGTATTCGTTATAGTACATTTTGTAGTATTCTATGTACCATTTTAATATCCATAATATTCCATGCGGGGCATGCTCTACAAGGTTGCTCTCTAGAATAAGAAAGAATTCAACAAGGTATGTCATTTTTGCTATAACTCCTTTTCTGAGAGGTTCCAAGTAGTGAAACCTGGAAGAATTGCATAAAAGACACTAATGAGCATTTTGTACTATTTTTCTGATCTTTATTCATTGCAGGTACATAGCTATGATTATTGCAAGTTAGGGTTGTTGACTAATACAAAATTAGTCATGTGAGACTAATGTAAAGTTTGATGAAAATGCTAGTCTCTTGTTGTTAAAGTTAAGGAAGGTTTGCATGCATGTGATCATATACACCAGGTCTATTACAGAGTTAAAAATCAAATTTGGATGATGAAATTGATGAGGACTTTTGGTTGAGGTACATGTTGGGTACATGGTTGAGACAAGTAGTTGATGAGTTGGCACATACATGAGGTGTATAGTTGACGATGTTGGTACATATTCATGAGGCATATTTTAGGTGTATTTGATGCATTATTGGTACATATTTGTTGCATGGTTGATGCAATCGTTGATGGTATAGGTTGAGGTACAGGTTGGTGCATGGTTGATTCACTTGTTTATGATACAGGTTGATTACAGGTTGTTTGGTACAAGTTGTTATAGGTTGTGTGGAGCAGGTTGATTTGCACATGTTTACAACAATATATCTCACAATGATAGTGTGACATTGGTTCCATCATTCTACTTATATTTTAGGACGGTTGGACGGGGAAAGGACATGTGGTTGTAGCCACCTTTCGGTTGTATTCAAAGAACATAGGGGGTTGTAGCCATAGAATTGGGGAGTTGGAGCTTCCCTCAAGTTGGAGCTTCCCTCAAGTTGTAGCTTGAGAAACTAGGGGGTTGGAACCTCCTTCCACTTGCAGCTGGAAAACAAAGGAAGTTGGTGCTTCCAATGAATGTAATTCTTAAAGACATATAATAAAAATCATTATGTCATTTTCTCCCACTTTGGGTTTCCACGTAAAAACACTAGTGAACAATGTATGTTATGATTTCTCATTTATTCATTGTTTATTTACTCTGAAACTATTGGATGATAATGAAACATTGATATAACACTTGCATTTTATGGTTAAAAAGGGTTAGATTGCTCTATTACTGATTCATCCCCCCTCTCAATAATTCAAAAATGCCTCCTCCCCCAATAGATGATGATGAAGAGATGATGCCTGAGGCCGCGACGGGTCAGGGTCCTCGGGTGCATATACCCGATGACATGCACCATAGGCCCGATACCGGATTCAGGTTGGAGTTGGGCAACCAACTCTCTACACTTTTTACTGAGGTGGGATTCTTCCCTACCCTTATGCAAGACATAAGGGCAGATCCTATTCTCTTGGAGATTTGAAGGGAGATTCCATGTGATTTGATGCCTCTTATGTGTCATATCGTTGAAACTTCTAGGCTACTAGCAGCAAGGAGGGATCTTGATGATTGGCACAAATATTTTTCTAGTACAACCCGTTCATCTAGTACCTCTTCGATTGATGAGGGTGGCCATGATCATCCTTCTCCACATTCTCCTCCTCCTCCTTCACCTCACCCAGATCATGAGGAGGTAATACATATTCCTCCTCCTCCTCTTTCACCTCACTTAGATGTGAAGGAAGGACCTATTCATCACCCATCATCTTCCACTAAAGACTAGGCATCCACTACTGTGGTAGATATGCAAGTTATCCCACTAGTTGGACCAGATATGTTAGAGCAGTTATTTGACTTGTCCATGATATATATATATATATATATATATATATATGGTATTTTTTTTCTATTGGTCATGTTGATGATGTACTTAATTTATATGTTGATGTTGATGTGTATATTTTTAGGTCATGTTAGATATGTTTGTTAAATGTGATTGATAGATGTGTATGTTAAATGATGCTTGTTATATGTGTGTGATGATGATGTTAGGAAATGATTCTCTTTTGTTAGATGTGATCACAATGATGATGCCTTGTTAAATTATTAGATATGTGTGCTAGCTAATTAACGACTTTTATATGTGCTAGAGGTATATATAATTAGATGATGTTAGCTAGCAAATATAAATGTGTATTTTAGATGTTGTTTATGTTTGTTATAAGATGGTTATCATCATCATGTTTATTTTTATAAATTGCAAAGTTCAATATGGTTGAAACTATAATTACATATACAGTTCATTATACATATTTATTCTAACTAATTTTTGTTTTCAAAAAACAAATTACATATGAATAAATATTATTTTCCATTGTACTAATTACTCTTTTTTAATAGACCCGTCTACACAAAAAATTGTTATTATAAAGGTTATGATCTCCAATGATAAGCATTCTATTGGCTTTAAAATTTTATGGATGCAAATCTTCCTATTGTTATTTTTGTCATTATTTCCCGAGTTTATTGCTATCAAATTTTAAAATATTACTTCATTAATTGTGGTTTTACTCAACATTGGGGGAATAATTTTATAAATATTTTCAAAAGAAATTATAGAAGTATGTAAACTAACAAACACTACTTTAGTTAAAAACCAAATTATTAAAAAATCATGCTATAAATTTAATTTTTAATTATAAACCACATTTTTTGTTAATCTTACTTTTAAATATATAAAATAATTGAACATAAACTCAGTTTTTGAATCATCATGTTAACATATCCTAAAAAATGGTGTACTACTAAACATTCATATCAACCATATCACTACATCTAATTATATCAACATGAAAAGTAGAATTTCATATCCCATTAAAAGTTCAACTGAACATTTAACATTTTTCAGGATTTCGCAATTGGAAATACTTAAAGAAGATGAAACAACATATAAATATGTTCAAATAACAATCGTTCCATACAATCGCAAATAATTTGAAATACAAACACATTACACATCAAATTGACTATTAACCAACTAAAATTGTTCAAAGATTTGTTATAATTAACTTAACATTTCCTCTGTCAGAAGATGAATAAAAAACAATATAATTAGAAAAATAAAGAATATAACAAAAAGATACAACAACAATATTAAATATAAATAAAACATGTACATATCACTCTCTGTTTTCATCACCCTCATTATCTTCCTAGCTTGGCATGATAACACTATTGTTCTAAAAAATATGTTTTGATCTAGGGTCATGTCTTAATACAAACCACCAATCTCTATCCAACACATCTGGGTAAAAAAACACTTGGTTGTTGTGTTTTGGGAAAACATAAGGCTCCTTAGCTTCATCCCACATATTTTTAGAGTTGATACATATCGTCCCACTATTGCAATCTTCCTTTACATTATTCTGATCAAAGGTGTCCCACCACTTGCACCTAAAAATAACACATTGGAAAGAAGAGAAGTCCATTAGAATGATCTCTTTTATATTTTCGACATAATGTAACTTCCCTTGCATGGTGTTTTGATCACGATGGCTAGCATGAATAGACTGGTCGAACTCAACTTCCACTCCACATTCTTGTGTCATGTGTCCATCATCGACATCCTCTGTGCGAAAATGATGTCCATATGTACACATAGATGGGAAGAAATGCACCTATAAAAAAGTGAACAAATCAGAGTGTCAATATGTGTCCAACCATTAAAATATAAAATAACATATATGTACTTACAATTCAAATGTGCATTACGAAGTTCAAAATTATGTACACAAAAATATTATTGCCTATTTGCTGCAACCAATCCCTATGTTTAGTGAATCCTCTTCTTCATGCGGGTAACGATAAGATGCACCATATTTCTCTTTGACTTGGTTAGCAACTCAACTGTTGGGGCATATCATTGGTATATTTTCTTTTAAATGATCAGGATAAGGCATGCTTCTATCATTCAATGATCTGAATTATTTCCCGTCACTTTCCCATTTCCTCCTCTTATGTTCATACAATGTGACCCATGGTTGTGTTGCCTCCGAATTGTAAAGAATGAATTTATTGATGGAATCAATTTCTAAATTCGTTGACGTATTCATGAAATCAAACCAACATATAGTACATATGAGATCACGAAAATATACATTATGAAGTTCAATTTGAATAGTTACTATGTAGAAATTTGACAAACAAAAAGTCACTTACTATTTATCAAGCACATTTTTCCATTCATTTGGAGAATCTCCCCTTCTATTTTGTCTTCATCCCTTTTGTCATCCCAAATCACTGCACCTGTTGTGTTTTCGATCTACTTGATGTACTCATTGGCACAATAGAAAGACTCATATGATATGTACCCCTCTTCCATAGACCCCTCGGGTTTTTCCCTTTGACAAACAAATCCTTTCAATTTCTTCATGTACCTCTCTAAAAAAAACATCCAACGATAGGAGACCATAATTCAACCTCATCTAATAAGTGAATTATAAGATGAACCTGCAATTCCATGAAACTCGGTGGTAGTTCCTTCTCAAACATACAAACAATCTCAGCTATCTCTTGATGCCACCATGGAATGCTAGCCATATGAATCTCCTTTGATGTGATCCAATGTACAAATGCAGATAATTTATATATGGCATGCCTTAGGTCATGGGGGAATTCATGGTTCACACACCCATGCACGAGAAAAGGATAATGAAACTACAAAGTAAACACATAAAAAATTAATTTTGTTTTATCCCATAGCATAAAAATAAAAATCACAAATAACAAAATCATACTTTTGACATACATCGTACCTTTAGAAGGTTCAAATGGTCATGTGATTTCAACCCCAACAAATGGTCTTGATGCATAGTGAAGAAACATCGTAGGGAAGACCCATATAAATAAGGCACCTTCACACCCAATATAACTTCCATTTCCAAATAAAGATCTTCTTTCTTAAAAATCCATGGGACATCACCTTCTTTGAAAGACCAAGAGGGACCAGCCTCTCTTCTACTTTCTTGTCTTGGCCAATGTTTATTTTTAGTTTTTTAAGAAATAATATCTCTCCTCACAACCAATGTGTGACTTTCTTTCAATGATATGTGCCTCCATAAAGAAGATGGATTTTTTTTTAAATATATGCATGAGATCTAGTAAGTGGACAATCTTAAGATGCTCCCAATAGGGGAGCTCATAAAAGATAGATTTCATTTTCATTCCAATGGGAAATTTCTCAACATAGGTGTTGAAAAATTATGGATCATAGAACATATGATCCCCATTTGAATCGAACATTTATATAATCTCCTTATCCTTCTCTCTCTCATATGCTCTAAGCCATTCTGCTAGTGTCATTATTGTAGGCCTTTGGGTTCTCTCTGGTTTACCATTGAAAGAGGATGTTTCTCTTCTATAAGGGTGTTCTTCTGGGAGGAATACCCTTGAGCAGTCATACACTATATTTCATAGGTGGTTGGACCACCCAGCCTTCAGAGAAGGTACAAAACATTTACATCCATGATAACCTTTAGTTACAAGACCTGCAAAATTATTGTATAGATAACACGCTAGCATTTAAGAATAGAATCACAATCACAGGGAATTAAATATGCAAATAAATATTGTTACATATATAAACAAATAAATAAACATTTAATTACCATATAAAAATCCTAAGCTTGGATAATCACGTGTGGTGTAAGCACATATGCCATACAACATAAAACTCCTCTATGTTGAGATGGGTTTTGATATATTGTATACATGTATCCCTTCCCATAATTCCTTCAATTCATCTACCAATGGTTGTAGGTAGACATCTGTATTCTTCACTTGTCTTCTACCAGGGACTATAAGAGACAACATAAGATGTTCATTCGTCATGGACAACCACGTGGGGATATTTTTATTGATCACTACTACAGGCCAAACATAACAGTTGGTGTTTTGGAGGGAATATTGGTTCACACATCCATTTCTATGCTGAGTCGTAGACTTCATACTTCATCCTTGAATTTTTATGGCCATGTATTCTCTATATGCTTCATGGCTATTGAATATGTTGGGATTCGCATAACTCCCAACTCAATTCTGTGCAAGGCATGTGATCCCAACAACATAGCTAAATCTTTGCAACGAAAGAGCCTTTGAATCCTTGGGATTATAGGCATGTGCCTCAATATATTATGAGGAGGACCATGTGATTTACCATTTTTATTTGATTTATAGTACCTGTCATGCCCACATTTTGAAGATATATTTTTTTTCATATTCTCATCTATATAGAATACAATCATCCAAACATGCATGATATGATATATACTCAACACCCAACATTTTCAACAACTTCTTTTCCTCTTTACAACTACCAGGAAAAACATTGTCACTAGGAAGAACCTTGTCTTTCAATATCCTACAGTTAGTGGGAAATAGAAATGTACAAGGTCATTTAATGTTTATAAAAGAAACCATTTCTAATGTTGATTGTGTGACAAGATTTCTTAAAATTAATATAAGGCACTTGCTGGTCAATTACCTTAATATTTCTGAGAAACATGTGTTTGACATGCCAGACTTTGTTTTCACGTTGTACAGTAACATTGTTGTCCCAAAGCTAGGTAGACTTTGATCGGGAACTAGGTCCAAAGAGAGGGGTGGTGGAAGTAGATTTTAGGCTTTCAAAAATGGTATCATTGATATGAGCCTCATCCCCTAGCTCATCATTTTGGAATGTGTCTAACAACATTGTCTCCATGGTAGTCATATCTTGTAAGTAATCATCCATACCAACCTCTTTTTTATCATCTCCATTGCCAAATTCTAAATAACTACTATTGTTGTAGTCATTCCTAATTGGTGACTCTGGACGTAGTGGGAATTGAATAGGTGGTTGATTCAACCATTCTTGTTACACTTCCTCTCCAAGTTTTTCTCTCATTATAGCCTTCTCTTGGGTTGACATTGTTTTGGGGTGCAACGAAAGATGGTAGGTAGGTTTCTCATCAGAAGAAGAATCCTAATTTCAAAAATATTGAACATTAGTACATCGATGATATTAGTAATCACAATGCAATAATTTGTTTGTTTAAATTACATTATACCAAACAATTATTACCATCACCAACCCAAGATTGTGGCTAGAAGATGGAATGTCACAATTGGCAGGGTAAAGCAGTTGTCCATTTTCATCTACCAACTTCTTGCGGTATGTTTCTCTTGATAAGACCTTCCGACATTTTTGAACCGATATTGGAATATTTAATGCATTTGAACTTGATTCTGAATCAAGATCCTGCAAATTTGGATACATTTTTATTCAGATTGACATGGATAAAAAAAAATTCAATGAGATAATTGAAACATAAATAAAATAAGTTAAACTTACTGGAGATTGAAAGGGGGAACTTCGCGATGGACTTTGAGAAATATGGAATGGGATGTAATTTGAAGAATTGGCCATTTGATCATATAATAAGGTTTCCTCCTTGCATTTCAGCAAAATTAACAATTTTTTTTCCTATACATATCTAAAATAAATTTCGAGGACCATACCACGATCTGAGTTTGAATATAGTTTTGAAACCATTTTTTAAGAATAAGACGACATAAAATGTAGAATGCATATTGAAGTATTGTAAGTCATGTGAATTCATCCTAAAAGATAATTTGAGATGAATATACTATTTTATGTGCAAATAAAAGTTCAAATAACTTTAAAATCATATCAGTGCGATTGTAAATGACAAACGCACTGATGCACATATTAGTAATAAACAATGGTGTGCATATTAGTAATAAGCATCGGTGCATTAAAAAATTAACCACATCGTGTTTCGAGATTTTGTTAATAAAAAACAATTATATGTCGTTGGTGTGCCAATTAATATGGATGCACTAGTGTGTAATGTAATATGGCCACACTGGTGTGTCTTACATAAACGTACTTTGGTGCCGAAAAAGTTTAAAAAAAGAAATAAATTTTTAAACAATTAAAAAAAGAGCGGGAATCGAACTTCATAAAGTCATTTAACTACTAAAAAGTTATTCACTATTTCATTATTTTGCAAAATTTTGCAGGGGAGAGACTTGCAAGAGAGACCTACATAGGAACACTGTGGAGGAGTATAATACTTTGGAACCACAATATTATTCAGAATATGAGAATTTGAATGGTATAGTGATTCAATCTAAACCCTTTTCATAAAGTTTTTTTTAATATTAAGAAGGTATTCAATATTTTGCCAAGATTTACAAGAGATAGATTTGGAAGAGAGACATATTGGGGAGCACTGTGGAACATAAGAATACTTTGGAACACCATTAATATTCAGAAAATCAATATTTGAAGGGTATGGTGATTCACTCAAAGCCCTACATTCAAAAAAAAAATCATACTTACCTTAAACCCTTGTTTTTGTTTTCTTACGTGAATGAAAAATTTTACCCTAGGGTTTAACTCCCTCTATCACTTCAGAATTAGGGATTTTCATTTTAGGTATTTTATATCTAATGGGTTTGTTTTTATATATATAAGTGTTTGACATGTGATGAAAAGAGACCACTTATTGCATCGGATCCCAAACGCAGTCAGCCCTCTAACTTGTTTTTTTATTTTTTTAAACGATTTCTGCTTTCCTAGATTAGTTTCATTTTTTTAACGATAGGATGGCACAAATCCCGATGTACACGGGTTGTAGTGGAGCAGCCTACGTATACGGATGTTGTATAGTAGATAGGGGGCGTATATGTGGAAAAATATGTATTTTTAGCTCTGGATTCATAAAAAATGGATGACAAGTCTGCATAGGGAAATGGAAAAAGGCCCTCTATGCAAGATAGAAATGGTGAGGCAAATCTTGCTATAACAACAATAAGGAAGAATAAGTCAAATGTAAGAACACCTAATAGAAGATTCTTCTTCTAGAAGGATCTTCCTCTAGATGGTTCTTTTGATAGACATATTTAGTATAAATAGGAGTTGAGGGTATGGAAACTTTTGTCTTGGATATTATTGTAATAGAACTTTGCTCTGTTGGAGGTTTCCCCCTCGAAGAGGGAAGTGAACATTGCTCTCAGTAATCAAAGTTCTCTTTCTGGTGTTATTCTGGTATCATTTTGGTATTATTGTGGTGTTGTTATGGTTATATTGTTTTTCATCTTCCATTTCTAGCATTTTATTTTTGTTATGCATACTTTTTATATCTGGAATATTACAAATGGTATCAGAGCACTTTTCTCAGCAGAAAATTGTGGGTTAATTTTTTTTCAGGGTAGAGACATATTATGACGTCTTTAAGCTACAGATATTTGTCGTTACGTGCATGAACCCGTGATTGGGAATTCATACACGCAATAAATACAAGTGGTACTTAAGCGCACATTTGTTGGCCACCCTTGTAACCCCTGTTGGTACCCCTTCGAGTGGTAGCGCATTAGATAACACCTATATACGGATTGGCCTAGATTTCCTGAAGCCCTCTTTAGATAAACTGAGCGACCGCTTGACTTCTATAGTGCCATAGAGAACAATAATTGGGAAGATACTCTCTAGTACTTGGATATTCAGGTAGTACAATTAAGGGCACGGTCTAGCCTCCTTAGTTGGTGCCTTGAGATATTGGGTCAAGTACTACTGTTGGACCCTGCACGTATATCAGAGAGCTATAGCACAGGGAAAACCCTTGTCTATAGAACCCTTGAATACCTAACATTTGGGGACAAACAAAAAATAAATAAATAGACAAGATCTATTGGTGCACAACTGTGTCTCCTGCATTCGAGTTGCCAAATCACTACACATTTCTTCCTGGTTAAGCATTTGGGAATTCCATGTAATATTACAGATATAAAAAGTATGTAGAACATAAATAAAATTCTAGAAATGGCATATGAACAACAATATAACCAGAACAACACCAAAATAATACCAAAATGATAACATAATAACACCAGAAAGAGCACTTCGATTACTGAGAGCAATGTTCACTTGCCTATTCGAGGAGGAAACCTCTAGTCAAGTAGAGCTCTATTACAATAATATCCAAGACAAAAGTTCTCATACCCTCAACTCCTATTCATACTAAATATGTCTATCAAAAGAACCATCTAGAGGAAGATCCTTCTAGAAGCAGAATCTTCTATTAGGTCTTCTTACATTCGACCTATTCTTCCTTATTGCTAGGCCTTATTAATATTGACCTTTATTACATAAGAATATATTATTCTACCTAGGTGAGGGGTTAGGTCCCTAACATGTCCTCCCCCTTAAAAACAACCTAGTCCTCAAGGCTTGAGATGTGGAAATTGTTGCAGAATGGTAGCTGGTTCTGAAGTGGCATATGTTTGGGTTGTATATTTCCACTAGACTAACACTTCCTTTATGGTTCACTAATGCTCATGCTGGTCCAAAAATGCTTGTAGTTGTATCCAAATGGATCCTTCTTTGTCCAACTCAGGAAGGTTGGTTTGATTTTGTCACTTAGTTCCAATCACCTTCTTTAAGCATGAAACATGAAAAAGAAGATGTAGCTTAGAATGATTGGGAAAAGCTAACTGAGGCCACCTTTACCACACACTTGAGAATGGTATAAGGACCATAAAATTTGGGCACAAACTTATGAAAATGGTCAACCTTGAGGTAATGTTTCTTGTAAGGTTGCAGTCGAAGAAACACTTGATCCCCTTCTGCAAATTGACGTTCAGAGCGACCTTGATATGCTTGTTGCTTCATGCGATTTTGGGCCATGACCAAATTATCTTTGAGGGTACAGAGAATAGCCTCTCAAACTGTAAGCGTTTGGTCAACCTCCTGGACCTTCGAGACACATAGTAAATATGATAGAACTAAAGCTGGCATTTGTCCATATACCACTTCAAAAGGAGTCATGCGGGTAGCTATATCGTATGAAGTGTTGTACCACCATTCAGCTAGGGGTAACCATTGGTCCCACTGATTTTTAATTTTCGATGCAAAACACCTCAAATATGTTTACAAACACTTGTTGACAACTTGAGTTTGACCATCAGTCTGGGGATGATAAGTTGTGCTGAGATGCAATTGGATTCCTTGTATCTTAAACAGTTCTTGCCAAAAATTGTTGGTGAAATTTGGGTCACGATCGGAAACAATATAATGCGACATGCCATGAAGCTTGAAGACCTGATTCATGAAAATTTGAGCCACAATGGATGTTGTAAATGGGTGTTGAAGAGCACATAAATGATCATACTTGGAAAGGTGATCAACTACCACCATGATGACTGATTTATTTCCTGATTTAGGTAAGCTTGTAATAAAATCCATAGAGATATCCCGCCAAATAACAGGTGGAATTGGAAGCGATTGTAGTGTGCCAGGAGATTTGATTGTTTCTCCCTTGTTGTGTTGACACACATTAGATTCAACCATAAAATTATGAACGTCTTGTTTCATACCATTCCATAAAAAAGAACATTTGACCCTGTCATAGGTTTTGGTAAACCCAGAGTGCCTAGCTATGGGTGTAGCATGAAGCTCAGAAAGTAACATGGATTCAAGTTTTGACTGTTTACTTAAATACAGACGACCTTTGTATCGAAGCTCATCATGGAGCCAAGAGTACCCTGGGGAAACTGGAGAATTGGATGACAATTTTTGTATAAGATGCAAAATTTTGGGATCGTGTAGCCATTCCTAGCGAACAACTTGTATCCAATTTGGTAAAATGAAGGAGAGAGAGAAAAGGGTCCCTTCATCTTCATATTTTTGGGAAAGTGCATCTGCAAACACATTGTCTTTGTCTTTCTTGTAAATGATTTCATAATCATATCCAAAGAGCTTAGTCACCCATTTTTGTTTCTCTGGGGAGGAAATGTGTTGTTCCAGAAAATACTTGAGGATTTGATGATCTATCTGAATTTGGAAGCATTGCCCCAATATATAAGGGAGCCAAAGATCAATGACATGCAGAATATCCAACATTTCCTTTTCATATATTTATTTTCCAAAATTTCATTCAGACAGTTGTTTGCTGGTAAAGGCTAAAGACTGACCCGCTTGCATACAGACAACGCCAATTCCTTTCCCTGAAGCATCAAATTCCATAATAAAGGTATTTGTGAAATCAGGAAGGGCTGAGACTGGAGTGGTGCACATGGCCATCTTCAAGGCTTGAAAATCCCAAGTAGTTGTTGGAGTTCAAGTGAAAGATTTATTTTTAAGATGTGCAGTGAGAGGTGCCGCAATCTTTACATAATTCTTAACAAACTTGCGATAATAACCTATTAAGCCTATAAATCCACACAATCGTTTGAGTCTTTGGGCGTGACCAGTATTGCATAGCTTCAATATTTTTAGTATCCACCTTGACGTCATCCTTACCAACAAGATGACCCAAGTACTCGACTTCCAAGGCACCAAAACCACATTTAGATTGTTTAAGGAAAAGTTGGTGCTGAGAGAGTAGATGGAGAACTCGATCCACATGAGCAAGATGGTATTTCCAGGTTTTTCTATAGATCAGGATATCATCAAATAAAAATAAGACAAAAGGACGGAGAAAAGGACGGAAGACATGATTCATGAGGCTTTGGAAGGTGGAGAGGGCATTACAAAAGACAAAGGGCATGACAAAGATCAATTTTAGTAAAGAACTGGTGGTAGCCAGCACAAAGATCAAGTTTAGTAAAGAACTGGGTGCCACTCAATTCATCCAAGAGGTCATCAATGACAGGAATGGTAAATTTGTCTTTAATGGTGAGTTTGTTGAGGGTGCGGAAGTAAGAAAACATGTGCCAAGAACCTTATTTCTTCAGGACCATGACCATAGGAGAAGAGTAGGGGCTCATACTAGGGATAATAATGCTTATGTTAAGAAGTTCTTGAAACATTTTCTCAATTTCATTTTTTGGGGAAAATGGATGATGATAGGGACAGATATTGGGAAGAAGGCTTTGTTGATTA
>SNQJ01S0176290.1:0-33628 GCA_010110895.2 Picea sitchensis | reverse complement strand
TTTAATGAGTGTCTGCCAAGGTGACGTCGGCGAACCATATGCACTTTCAGTGATATAAAGTCGATGTTTGAAAAGCTGCCGACATTAAATATATATCTCGCGTGAAGTTGACGTAGCCACCGGGCCACCACTGCATCATATCCTGGTTAGATCACCCGTATGCTGTGAGTACTTGGAAATTCATTACATCCTCTTCCCAAGAGCCATCCTCTTCTCATCCTTCCTTCTGTCCAGGTGCACTTCTTTTATTTCTACCTCCTCAATTTCTCGTCTTTCATTTATCTTTCTTACCATTCCACAAATTATCATCATGCGAGCTGCTGCAGATATACTTTCTACACTTCCAGAGCCACTGCTTGGTCTCATCCTTTCTAAAATTCCAATTAGGGAGGCCTTCAGATGCTCCGTTCTATCGAAGAGATGGAGATTCCTCTACGCTCAAATTCCTCGACTCACTCTTTCTCCATTTCTCCTTTTGGGCATTGTCAACCGAGATTCAGATCCTCTCTCTCTTGCAACGGTGGAGAAAATAATCTCCAACCTTCTGTTGTTGCATTCGTCAGATTTGGAGGCTTTTCATTTGTTCAATTACAATTCCCATTCGTACGATCTGGAGGATTTTCATTTGTTCAACTACATTTCCGAATGTCGCTACAAAGACAGCAACTGGCATTTTACTCGTCAAAGCGAATGGCAATGGGTGCGGTACGTAGCCTCTAAGAATGTTCAAAACATGACTCTCTGTGGTTCCCCTTTGAAATCCCCGGTAAAGAAAATCCTGCCACCTGCCCTATTCTACTGTAGTCGTCTCACTACGCTCACACTCTACAATTACACTCTCACCGCTATTCCAACCCATTTCTCTAGATTCAACCATCTCACGGCTTGCTCCTTCATAGGTATGGAGTTCACGGATGACTCTTTATCCCGCTTTATCTCTCATACCCCGTTTCTGGAGGATCTTGGCATATTCCACTACGTTGGCCTTACGAAGCCTGTTATCTCCGCTCCCAACCTTGAAAATTTATATATACGCGGGGTGGAAGTGGAAGCTATTACGATAAATTGTCCGAAGCTTAGAACTCTGGAGTTGTTTCAGGGTCTGGGTCCATCCGGTAACCACCGATTGATTATGACACATGATCTGCGAATAAATGGAGTGTTGTTCCAGGAACTTTCATTTTCGATCTATCAAATTGAAAATGACTGGGAAAGTAATATTGTTGGATTGTGGTTGGATTGGTGTGCGAAGCCATTACATTTTTCGGCGGACAGGTTTCTTGAGATAGTGGGGACCTTCAAAACACTGAAGGCGCTCTACATCATGAACTGGTCGCTGCTTGAAGGGGAAAGACATATGGTTGAACTCGTTCACAAGCTGCTCGAGAGGCTTCCTGCACTTGAGCGACTAGAAGTGGACGAAACGCTTGATCTGGTAAGAAAAACAAAATATATTATTTCACTTGCAATGCATCTTTCACTGCTCATGCCTTTGCTTCTGCAACTTTGCCGGTGAATCACCTGTGTAATTCATATCTGGCTGAAATTTGGCAACAATCAATGAACGGAGGGGTGAAATTCCATTAATACCAAGTTCAAATTGGTGTGTATTGGTTTGGTTTGGTTTGATTTGATTGAAATGGGCTAAAATAAATATCCTAGAAAAACTTCTAGTCTGTGAGATGTAAGGTGTTTGAATGTCATACCTAGTTAGTTTTTTTTTTAGAGAATAATCTTTTTTTTTTATCCTTGGTAGGTATTGTGTATTGTGGTAAAGATATTTTGAAATTAAGATTTAATTTGGGTATAAGCAAATAAAGTGTTTTTCATCTTCAATCTTGGTGGTGTTACAAACCTGTATGCAGCTCATGAGAATTAGTTTTTTTTTAGCAATATTAATTTTCTTCTTTAACCTTGTCAAAACAAAAAGATACTTTTGATCTTCAATATTAGGGTAAACCACTTTCTTATAATATCTTAATTTTCTTTTATTTTCTCTCCTTAAATTTAGCTTGTACAATATTTTTAATAACTTATTTTACTCTTCAATGATTTAGCCAAGACTTGGTATCATTATGCCATCTTCCCTTAAATGGTTGGTGATTTTGGCTAGAGTAAGCAATTTTGGGGAGTCTCTTGTCATCCATATTGATTATCTTGTTCTTGTAAGTAAAGTACTTAATCATAGTTGTTCTCTCAGTGGGAGAATGAGGGAAATGATCACTTCTATGTTGTATTGTAAATTCTTTTGGATCTACTCTATCTTTTTCCTGGATTTTCGAGAGATAGTGCATCCCTAAACTTCACATCCATATAAGATAAGATGAGTGACAAGAGTCTCAAAGAAGAGTTGTTTCTTATCCCATAGCCAAAGGTATGCTAATTTACAATAATTTTCAAGACCATAATAATTCCATTTATCATTTTCTCAATGCTATAGTTCTAATTGAGCTTGTGATAAATATCAATTCCAAGATACTTGTACGAAGACACTTCCTCCAAGATATTGTTGTCATATACAAAAGTATTCTAGGTGATTTTGTTGGATTTAATGATCATAACCTTTGTTTTGCTAATGTTTATAGTCATACTTGTACTAGAGAAGAAGTCCTTGAGGATTCTAAGCTACCCACTAAGGTCATAGGGATTCCTTGCCATCAGAACAATATTGTCATCATAGAAAAGAGGAATGATGACTATACTAGCGAGAGCTAGTCCAACACAACTTGTAGCATCCAAACCATCTTTTAACTTGTCAATGTAAATGCCAAAAACGGTAGGGGATAGGGGACAACCTTTTTTGACTCCTATATTGAAGTTAATTTCTTCTTACCAATTCTCGGTGCTCCTAAAATTGTCAATAATGTTCTCATACAACCTTACTATGGCAACGCTTAACTTGGATGGGGCTTTTAACTCTTCTAACCTATTCCAAAGGTTGTTCCTATGCAGAGTGCCAAAAGTTTTCCCAAAGTCAACGAAACAACAAAGGAGATTGGTTTTATTATTGCGACACTCCTTTGCAGTGATCATAAGTGTGATAAGGTGTTCCACAGTTGAATGATAACCTCTAAAAGTAGCCTGACCTCTAGCTATTTTTTCGTGGCTTTCTAGCCATATGATTATCTTCTTTTCCAATATACTTCTATATAGCTTGGTTAAAATGGGGCTAATCATAATGGTCTTATAATTAGAGGGATTGTTTTTATCCCCAATTTTAAAAATAGGTATAGTGAGGCTTTGAGTCGAAGGTTTAGGGAAGCCCTGCTTGATCACTAAATTGAAGAGCTTGTGTATGCGAGGGATCATAATATGTCCAATTTTTAATATTTCAACTTGTTAGCCCTCAATGTCCTTAACATTCCCGTTTGCAAGTCGCTTAACCCCAAATTTATGACTTCTATAGAAAAAACATAATCTTTTGTAAAAACTTTTGGAATTTTGTCCAAAACATTACTAGATTCGTAAAGATTTCTAAGGTAGGAATTTTAGTTTCTCTAGGGAATTATAGGATTTTTTTTAGTTTTACCAGTTAGAATTTACTTTTCCAAAATTTCTTTGAGTCTAATTTGGTATAAAAAGCAAAGATGTTTTTCATCTTCAATCGTGGGTATTTATAGCGTGTGCAACTCATGAGAATTAGTATTTTTTTTTTGGCAATATTGATTCTCTTCTTTAACCTAGTCAAAACAAAGATGCTTTTGATCTTCAATATTAGGAGTAAACCACTGTATAAGCATATCTTAATATTCTTTTATTCTCTAATTATTTATGACACCATAATTTCACTTTAAATTTAAACGTACAATATTTTAATAACCCCATTTACTCTTCTTCAATAATTTGTGAAGACTTGGTATCATTATGCCATCTTCCCTTAAATGGTTGGTGATTTTGGCTAGAGTAAGCAATAATATTTTTAATAACTTATTTTACTCTTCAATAATTTAGCCAAGACTTGGTATCATTATGCCATCTTCCCTTAAATGGTTGGTGATTTTGGCTAGAGTAAGCAATTTTGGGGAGTCTCTTGTCATACATATTGATTATCTTGTTCTTGTAAGTAAAGTACTTAATCATAGTTGTTCTCTCAATGGGAGAATGGGGGAAATGATCACTTCTATGAGGATCAGATAGGGTGTATTGTAAGTTCTTTCGGATTTGCTCTATCTTTTTCCTGGATTTTCGAGAGATACTGCATCCCTAAACTTCACATCCATATAAGATAAGATGAGTGACAAGAGTCTTAAAGGTTTCTTATACCATAGCCAAAGGTATGCTAATTTACAATAATTTTCAAGCCCATAATAATTCCATTTATCATTTTCTCAATGCTATATTTCTAATTGAGCTTGTGATAAATATCAATTCCAAGATACTTGTACAAAGACACTTCCTCCAAGATATTGTTGTCATATACAAAAGTATTCTAGGTGATGTTGTTGGATTTAATGATCATAACCTTCGTTTTGCTAATGTTTATAGTCATACCTGTACTAGAGAAGAAGTCCTTGAGGATTATAAGTTACCCACTAAGGTCATAGGGATTCCTTGCCATCATAAAAATATTGTGATCATAGAAAAAAAGAATGATGACTATACTAGCGAGAGCTAGTGCAACACAACTTGTAGCATCCAAACCATCTTCTAACTTGTCAATGTAAATGCCAAAAACGGTAGGGGATAGGGGACAACCTTTTTTGACTCCTATATTGAAGTTAATTTCTTCTTACCAACTCTCGGTGCTCCTGAAATTGTCAATAATGTTCTCATACAACCTTACTATGGCAACTCTTAACTTGGATGGGACTTTTAACTCTTCTAACCTATTCCAAAGGTTGTTCCTATGCACAGTGCCAAAAGTTTTCCCAAAGTCAACAAAACAACAAAGGAGATTGGTTTTATTATAGCGACATTCCTCTGCAATGATCATAAGTGTGATAAGGTGTTCCACAGTTGAATGATAACCTCTAAAAGTAGCCTAACCTCTAGCGATTTTTTCGTGGCTTTCTAGCCATATGATTATCTTCTTTTCCAATATACTTCTATATAGCTTGGTTAAAATGAGGCTAATCATAATGGTCTTATAATTAGAAAGATTGTTTTTATCCCCACTTTTAAAAATAGGTATAGTGAGGCTTTGAGTCGAAGGTTTAGGGAAGCCTTGCTTGATCGCTAAATTGAAGAGCTTGTGTATGCGAGGGATCAGAATATGCCCTCCAATTTTTAATATTTCAACTTGTTAGCCCTCAATGTCCTTAACATTCCCGTTTGCGAGTCGCTTAACCCCAAATTTATGTCTTCTATAGAAAAAACATCATCTTTTGTAAAAACTTTTGGAATTTTGTCCAAGACATTGCTAGATTCGTAAAGATTTCTAAGGTAGGAATTTTAGTTTGTCTAGGGAATTATAGGATTTTTTTTAGTTTTACTAGTTAGAATTTGCTTTTCCAAAATTTCTTTGGATCTAGCTTATAAAGGAGTAAAATATTCTCTCTCTTTCTATCTATGTAGTGCATTTTTTTCCTTTTAATTAGGGCTTTGTATCTATTAATCTTATTATATTTCAATTACTCATTAAAAGCATCCCTAATGGCTTTTTTAGCAAGTTTACACTAGTTATCATACCAAGGGTTGTCAATTCTATCCTTCTCTTTACACAACAAGTAGATAAAGAATTTTTATGGAGATAGAAAGGGTTGTTGTAAAATTATGATACATGTGTTCAACATTGTTTTTATATGATAGAAGATTTAATTTGGTGTCTAAGTTTTTTAAGAAGAGATGAACCTTACTTTTGTTAAAAAGTAGATGTCTTTGGTTACCATAGTTTGTCTAGAAAGATTTTTGTATTTTTATTTGTAATTGTTTTTATCAATAATTGTCTTTAATGTTGTAATACATAATTATAAAATTAAAAATTAAATAATAATAATCTATTTTTATAACTGGTAAAGTCTATAAAAGTATACATACCTCACCTTCTCTGGATTTGAACATGTGACCTTTTAAGAGGAAACACATGTTCTTAACCATTAGGTCCACTCATATTATATCTCTATAATTAAATATTAAATTCCCATATAAACCAAAAAAAAAATATTTATAATTATAATAAAATTTTATAATTTTATTTATAGGAAAAAATCTCTAATATAATTTTTCCATTGTAATACAAGGATACTTTAAAGAGCTAATAAAATGCAAAAATACAAAAACCAATATATAGAATCAAATTACCATTTCTTTTATTTCCAAATTACTCGGTGCTTTTATTTTATTTTATTTTTGTGAATTCAGTGTATATATACAACTATTTCTATTTTGCGGACGATAGATCTCACTCCATTATCTTCTTGAACTCGTATGTTTTAATCCGTGCATCATATGTTACATGTGTAGAGGTGGCCATATTTTATAGGCACCACGTCCTCTAGAATAAGTCGCCATATGTGGAAGTTATACATATGCCTATATTATAGACTGTCGTGTCGCTGTTATTAGCGTGTTCATGCTAGGATTTTAATATTATTACTTAGGATTTGCACATATTGATTTTATTATACATGATGTTTTTCTAAGTATTAACTAAAGTATTTATTTGAATTACAAATAATAATTTAAAAGAAATAAGGTTATATATAAATAAATTTGTATTTCTAGTTTATTTAAAAAAAAATTAATTATAAAATTTTGTTATTAAGAGGTTTATATATTTTCATTAAATTTTTTGAAAAATTGAATTAAATAAAATACAATTTTTCAAAATTTGAGCTCGTTCACTTTTTTTCCAACCTAAACCTTAAACTGGTTAAGGAGATCACTTAGTGATCACCATCTTAAAGTTGTCTAGCAATGCAAGTCCTAAGATTCTTTGTAAGTATTTTTAGACAAAAGCTCACTTAAATGCGGGATATTGCTTTGTATCTTTGACTATAGTGAAATCAATGGCGTTGTCTAAATGTTCTACGTGTTGGTTCTTTTGGTTGGAATCCCCCGACATAAATATGCACAAAAGCACAATTATCTGTTATTTAAATTGTATTTCTGAATGCAAAAATGGATTCAACGTGCTGACAAACCCTTGGGACACTCGGATTATGTTGAGTTTTCAAAAGAGATGATATTGTATATTCTTTTATTATTATTTAATATGAAAAAAGATCATAACTGAAAGATAGATATCCACAGAACACCAAGATATATCCTTAGGGAAACCCTTAAGGGGGAGAAAACCATGCAAACCTTCCTCAATATAGATTAAGACCAAAGAGACCCGGACACTAATCAAGAATAGCCTCCTAGATAAGTGCATACTACTCTCTTGTACATATGATCAATGATAGATCAAAATGACTCGATATAACCTCTATTAAAATACTCTAAAAGACCTAAAATACATGACTTATCAATAAACCCTTTCACAATCACATTTATGAATAACCAATACAATTACACTTAGGAATAACTTTTGAAATTACATAAAATATCAACAACCCCTCTTAATGAGGAAGGTATTCTATCCGACACAATCTTTAACACTGTCGCCATCCACATGAGCTCATGACCATTGATTGTCAGACACATGAATCTATACATCATAGGAAATCCATAGTGACTTCACAACATGCATCCAGGGCCAGTGGGTAGCTCTCTAATAGATACAACATGTTATCATGAGACTATCGATTTTCCCGCAGAAAACATGGATATCTTATGCATGAAATCTAGTACCCTACAATAACATATGTACCTCGTCTCTTAATCATACATCTAGGGTTGGTGGGTAGCTCTCCAATAGCTACAACATGTCATCATGACATCCACTACCCTGCGATAACATTTGAAGCCATCACTCCCTTTGAAAAGGGACTACGTCGAGCTTGTCACTGAAGTACTTGAACTCCGTCCTTGACAATGGATTTGTCAGCACATCTGCAACCTGCTCATCGGTAGCCACATATTAGAGCCTCACTGCTCCCTTCTACACCATATCCATGATATAGCGATACCTGATTTTGTTATGATTCGACTTATCATGCAACACCGAGTTCTCTGACAAGTTTATACAACTCTGGCTATCGCACAAGATACAGGTCGCCTCCATCGCAATATCGAAGAATCCAATCAACAATATCTGAAGCCACATTGCTTCACGACTTCCTGCACATGTTGCCACATACTCTGCCTCATCTATACTAATTTCTACACGTGACTGTTTCTTATTGATCCATGAAATCATATCGGATCCCAAAGTGAAGCAACATCCTTAATGTACTTTTTCGGTTTGCAACATTACTGACCCAATTTGAATTTGAATATCCAAGTAGATTGATCTCATTGTCTGCAACATACTTGATTCCATAATCCACTGTACCTTTAAGGTACCTTATCACATGTTTTACTGCAATCAGGTGAACATGTTTGGGGTCAACCATGTACTAACTTAGGGTGTTCACAACAAAACATATATCTGGTCGTTTATTCATCAAATACATCAATTATCCAATTATCTTCCTATATAATGTAGCATCCACAATCTCTGAAGTCGTATCATCCAACAACTTCATATTTTATGCTATCAGTGTAGCCATCGGTTTATAGTCCAACATCTCGAACCTCTGCAGGATCTCCACAACATATTTTCCCTAATTTAGGAAGATATCATTCTTCCTCTGCCATACCTCTAGACCAAAAATGTAGTGCATCAAACCTAGGTCTTTCATTTCTAACTCTGCAACGAGTTTTCTCTTACACTTAGTGATGAGATTCTCCACTCATGTCAAGAATACGTCATCCACATATAGTAGTAATATCACTAGTCCATCATCCTCAACCTTGAAATAAACGTTAGGTTCTGCACTGCTCTTGGTAAATCCCAAGCTCATCGAAAAATTATCAATCCGACCATACCATGCTCTCGGTGCCTGCTTCAATCCATATAATGCCTTCTTTAACCTGCACACATGTGTCTCCTTGTCACGTGTCTCGAATCCTTGTGGTTGTTCCACGTAAACCTCTTCCTCTATTACCCCATTCAAAAATGTCGTCTTCACGTCCATCCGATGAACCTTCCATTTTATCACAGTAGCTATTGAAAGAACAACCCTTATTGAAGTATATCTTGCCACAAATCTGTGCACCTTGCTCTTGATTTCAATCCAACTTTGCCCGGGCTCCATTTTCATGCCCCTGTCTTTCATCAGTTCTTGCACCTTTGCAACATCTTCCCACCTGCTAGAAGCAGTGTAGATGGTTGATAGAATCCCATATGTTGTAGGGTCTTTTGGTTCCATTTCCAGAATATTTTCTGCTACACGTTTTCCCATCTCCATCTTGCCATGGACTCTGCAGGCCACAAGCAAGGTTCGACACACCATTGATCCATATTCAAGTGGAATTTCCTTGATTAAGTTCTCTGCCTCATCCAGGCATCCAAAACGACCAAGAAGGTCCACCATGGAGGAATAATGTTCCACTCTTGGAATGATGCCATAATCTTGACTCATAGAGTGAAAGTACTCACGACCTTTGGTCACTAGGCCCTCTTGGCTGCATGCAGATAAAATACCAATAAAGGTAATGTGGTGTGGTTTCATCCATGTGGATTGCATTTCTTCAAACAATTTAAGGGCTTCCTTTCCATGGCCATGTTGAGAACATGTTGCAATCATCACAGTCCACAATAAAACTTCTTGCTGAGCAGTTTCATCAAACACCTCACGTGCACTTTCCATATCCCCACTTTCCATATGTTAACACTCCGTAAATTTCCTTGGATGTGGGGGAAAGTCACAGAGGTAACCACAAACCAACTTACAGGCTGAAAGATTTCCCTTCCAACCAATAGAGGAATCTCTCTTTATAGATCAGTCAAGAATAAGAGGCTATATAATCGGTACAATGGCTAGATCATTGATGAGGATAGGGTAAAAAATGGGGTTTGGTTGGGCAAGAAGGAGAGGGATCTTTTGGGATATGGAGTCAAACCCTGAAAATGAATGAAACCAATGATTGGTAGGTAGAACTTTTCAGAGGAACAAAGGATAAATTAGGTGGATGAAACCTTCAGTTTTGAATTTGTTGTAGAGGGTAAAAGAGGAAAAAAGCAACGCATAACAGAATCAAAGCACCACATAGATGAATTCTGACCTAGTTAGGAAGGAAAGACAGAGTTTAAATTCTTTGAGTCTAGAGCACCATTTAGTTGAATTCTAAACTCTTAAATATCAATTTAAACTGAGGAAAAATGAGATGAAAGTAGGGACACAAGAGATACATACAAAAGATAAGAAACACACTGTCATCTTATCACCATTAGAATCTTTTTCATGAAGGTTCAACACTTTTGCTTTTTTGTTTCATTCAGATTCAAACATTTACAATGAAAATAAAAAATACTATAGTTTTGCCAACTCGCCCCTTGAACGCCTTCAAAATGCTCCAATATATAGATAAACACCCTCACTAATCTAAAAAAGTCGAACTCCCATGCTATCTTATGATTTTGGATTTGATTACATAAAAATGAAGACAATTTGTAAACTACTTGCTAAAAATAACAAATTCATTTTGCTGGAAAATAGGGGTCATAGATAACATCATATCTCTCGAATCACGATCGCTGTTACAAAACGAGGAGAGATTTTTGGATATGAACCCGTTCTTGAGACAAATATCTTCCAATTTTTGAAAATTCTTCTCCAAATTCTCGAGATCCGCACCCAAATATGATGACTAAAACAGGAAAACACTAAATGTGAAATTCTGGAAAAATGGACCATAAAGATTCATTCGAATCTCTCAAACTATGAAACCTGTGTAAAAAATGAGAGGTTTTTGTTAATGAGATCATGCTTGACAAAAACCTCTGAGGTTTTCCAAAATCCTCTCTAGATTCCCAAGAAATGATTTTGAAGTTGACTGCAAAAACAGTGATTTCCAGAACTTGTGTAGCGTGCCCTGCAGACTTTGCGTAGCGTGCTTGATTTTTTCAACAAAATTCATTTAGGTGGTGGATGCAACCCTGCTAGAGGCTAAAAATGAATTTTGTATCATCTCTCTATCATTTCCCATTGTCCTTTAACCTTCTGTGTACTTACAACACTTGCGTAGCGTGAGGTCGCTATGCAAGTTCTATACAATGCTATTTTTCCACAAAATGTAAATATGTTATTTAATTGCTATTTTTGTACTCATATAGACTATGCCAGCTTGAATTAATTGATGCATGTCTTTGGTTACCATCTTACCAAATGAAGAAATTCTTCTATAGTGGACTCAACAGATGTCTAGGAGAACATTTCTAATTCATCTACAGAAAATGTTGCTTGCCACAATTTCCCTTCTTTTCTTCCCATCGAAATCTTCTCATACTGGATATTGATCCTTGTATTTTTTGTTGACCATTCATATGATAACAATGAGCAAGGTTTATTTGAACAAGATCATTCACTAGTTGATCAACAATTCCAAAATTCTGCAATGCTGCCACATGAACATCCGAATCCCCACACAACAAATTTTCTGAGCTATGTTTTAAGCATGATATTTTTTCAAAAGAGATCTCCAACACATTTTCGACTTTAAGACTGATATGAGTCATCTTGGATAGTTGAAGAAGGATCTTGGAGGGATCTGAGAGCTTACAAGGCTCCAATCTATCTTTTAGTAGCGCACTAATTTGATGTGTTGTGTAAATGTGACCTTCAGCATTTGCGTAGTGCGCCTTGCACAACGCAGCTAGTTTTTGCTTCAAAACTTACCCAAATGGTGGCTGCAACATCTGTGGAGGTTGGTCATGACTTCTGGGCCGAACACCAATCATTTCCTAATATTGATCATATTTGAATATGCTTGCAAAAATTTGCGTAGCGCATTGGTGTGATGCGTTGTGTAAATGTGACCTTCAATGTTTCTGTAGCGTGCTTTGTACAACGCAACTAGTTTTTGCTTCAAAACTCACCCAAATGGTGGTTGTAACATCTATGGAGGTTGGTCATGGCTTCTCAGCCAAACACCAATCATTTCTCAATATTTATCATCTTTCAATATGCTTGCAGAATTTACGTAGTGCCAGGGCGCTACACAAACTCTGTACAATGCAGTTTTCCAACAAAACTCAAAACTGGTGTATTTTCGAGGGTTCCTCAAAAAATGGTACATGCATGAACCTAAATCTCAACCACCTCTACAAGTAACTCTAACTTCCCTATATCTTCATCCTCAACTTTCATTCTCAGCGTGAGGGACCTGTTCTCTTTTCTACATGCCAATTAGATTTTATTTGAAAATAACCCAATGACCTTGACAACATTTTATGAGACACAACTCTTTAATGGTACACACACACACTCAATGACTCAACTTGGAATGCATTGGTCTTCTCAAGACCAGGGCATGACTTTGCAAACTGCTGACAAACCTCTAACCTTAGCTATGAAAATCATGGTTGTAACAGCATACATGTCAAACGAAGTGCTTCCCACAAAGACATCACAGTGAACCCCTGCTTTAATGATATAAACATGAATCTCTCTGCCATGTTCCATAACCGATAGAGTGACACATGCTTTAAGAACATTGGTAAATGTGAACTAGTTTGGCTTCATGCCTTGCAACTCCATGTGAATAAAACACTTCAAGGCCTCCTCCATGTGAATAAAACACTTTGAGCCCGCGGGCTTCCCCTTTTGGCTTATTGTTATAACAATATATATATATGGATTGGAACTTCGCCAAGTTTGGAGTGTTGTTTAGATTCGTTAGAGTTTGTAGTTTTGTCGCTAGATTTGGCGGGACTCCACTAGATTTGGCGGGTTGTTTTTATTTTTGAAAATTAGGTTTCGGGTCCTCATTGGGCATTTTCCCACTGCCACGTGGCAGCCAACCATTTGCTCACGCTAACCACTTGCACAGTCACCTGCCACGTCCTTTGCCATGTCCCTATGGTTTGCTACATGGTTGTATGGATTGCCACGTGGCGCTTTTTCATTGGTCCACGGATCAACCCGAAAATGTCAAAAACGAGTGGCATGTGGAAGCCTCTGGTGCTACCACGTCACCATGCTGAGGTCAGTATGACACATGTCTCCTTCTGCGTTTGCCACGAACACTGTACGGACGCTGATGTCATCCGTACTGATGCTGATGTCAACAGTACGGATGCTGACTCATCCCTGCTCATTGGGCTAGGTTGACCAAAATTTTGACCGATATCTTTTGATCCACAACTCTGTTTGACGAGCCGTTTACGCTGTTGGAAAGCTTGCGACGCGCACTTCACGATGATATCAATTTTATGAGTTTTGAGGACTTTGGATTTTTTCCCTTTCTCTATTTGTTGAGGTCATTCTGAATTTCCTGAGTTGCTTCTGTGAATTCTGATCTGTCCTCAGTCTTCTCTGGATCTTTTTTGGGATCAATATCCATTAATTGTGCATTCAAAGACTGATACCATGTTGATTATAAGGCTTATGTTTCCATTCCATTTACCTGGGCCCTCTTGTGAGGGAGTYGGGGCTAGTCTCGATATGATACCATGTTGAGTTTTCAAAAGAGTTGATATTGTATATTATTTTATTATTATTTAATATGCAAAAGGATCATAACTGAAAGATAGATATCCATAAAACAAGAAGATATATCCGCAGGGAAACCCTCAAGGGAGAGAAAACCTTGCAAACTTTCCTCAGTATAGATTCCTCCAACATGTACAATGTCATAAAATGCCCTTTCACGAAATTAAGACCAAAGGGAACCAAGAATAACATCCTAGATAAGTGCATACTACTCTCTTGTACTTATGATCAACGATATATCAAAATGACTCTATATAACCTCTATTTATTCTCTAAAAGCCCTAAAAGACATGACTTTTCAATAAACCCTTTCACAATTACATTTAGGAATAACCAGTACAATTACACTTAGGAATAACTTTCAAAATTACATAAAATATCAATCCAACAATTTCTCACGAGATTTCGAACAAATATCCCCAGAAAAAATCACCGGAAAAGAACCAAAAACTGATATACAATTCAACAAGTTGAATCCATTTCTACATTCAGAAATGCAATTTAAATAACCATTTCTACATTTAGAAATATAATTTAAATAAAAGATAATTGTGATTTCGTGCGCAGTGTTCCGACTTGAAAAACTATTCCAACCTGAAAAATCGCTAACATTGCATCCAAACATTTCATTTATAGATGTTTATCATACAAGTCCTTGGTATTTTAATAGTATTTCCAACCTCAATGATGGAAGATATTTCGAACAAATATCCCCAGAAAAAATCACCAGAAAAGAACCAAAAACTGATATACAATTCAACAAGTTGAATCCATTTCTACATTCAGAAATGCAATTTAAATAACCATTTCTACATTTAGAAATATAATTTAAATAAAAGATAATTGTGATTTAGTGAACTATTCCAACCTGAAAAACTAAAACTATATTCGCTAACATTGCATCCAAACATTTCATTTATAGATGTTTATCATACAAATCCTTGGTATTTTAATAGTATTTCCAACCTCAATGATGGAAGATTAGATGTTTTGTCTCAATAAATTATAATGATTATTAAATTTTATTATTTATAAATAAAAAATATTAAAAAATTAAAATTAAAGTAAAATCAAGTTTTAAATTAATTATTAAGTTTTATTATTTATACAATAAGAATTAAAAAATGATGATTAAATTAAATTAAAATGCAATCAATTAATTAAATACAATTTTAAATCATACTTCAAATTTTATTTCTATTTATTTACTTATTAATATAGTGCATAGTTTAGTCCCCGAGGTGTACAAAAAATATAGTGCATAGTTTAAATAAACAAAATATACATATTAAAAAAAATAAAATATGTTTTAAAGATTCTAGTAAAATTAATATTCAAAATTAAAAAGATCAAAAAAACTAAAAAATCTGTTTTACAGATTCTAGTAAAATTAATATTGTCCAATATAAAGATTATAAAAATGATTATCATATAAATATTATAAAAATGATTATCATAATTTTTTTTAATAATATGGTTTTGAAAATTTCAAAATTTTATGCCTTTTAATATAATAAAAAAATACAAATTAATAATTGAATTTTATTATTTATAAATAAAATTTTATTAGAAGATTATAATTAATATAAAATTAAATTCCAAATTAATTAGTTTTATTATTTACACATCAAAAAATATTTAAAATTGCTAATTCATGTGAAACCAAATCCCATCACTACTTAACCTAAAGGATACCGACAAAACATGAAACATAAATCTACTATTATAATATTGAAACTTGAATTAATTAATGATCTGATCAAAGGAACTACCTCTTAATACCCTTATAGTATTAAAACTTGAATTAATTAATGATTTAATCAAAGAAACTACTTCTCAATACCCTATGCAGTAAGCACTTCCAATTATATGATGTTAATGTGTAAAGAGCATACTACATAAAGTTGATGGTACTTTATCTCACATAAAGTTGATGCTTTCACCAGGTCACTCCATTAACTTTTTTTCAGGATAATTATGGTAAGCAATATGCATCTTATAATAAAGTATTTAATGTTTTTTAGGTTGGAATATATAGTATCAAATTTAAATGTGTTTTTAGATCTAATTATATATTAAATACTTTGATTGTATATGAAATACTTTGCTGCTAATTATTTATTGTTTATCCATAACTTTAGCTGATTATTGTTTGTCATTCTAAAATATGCATGAATGATGTTCTGATGATAATCATGTGCATGCAAAAATGTGCTACCACTGGTATTTCTTTGCAATAAATTAGTTATTAACGAGATGACCAGTTTTTGCTGGGCTATGCCATATGAATGCAGGAGCTAGTAAGAGATCCGATGTTACCTTGTACAACCTCTCTACTGGCTAATCTTCGGAAGGTAAAGGTAAGTATCATCCAAATTGACCAGGGGGAAATAGCTGTATTGCGTAACTTGCTTGAGAGCGCTTCTGTTCTTGAGATAATGGAAGTGAAATTACCATATTTATGGCAACAGGGAAAAGCAAATGCCTTCTTGAAAAAACTATTGTATCTGAGGAGAGCTTCCACTGGAGCAAGGATATTTGTGAAGGATTTTGATTTTATCTGAGGAGAGCTTCCACTGGAGCAAGGATATGTGTGAAGGAATTTGATTGAAAAACACTTTCACCGAGCTTTAAATGTTTTGATCGAACAAATGTTAGACCGAAAATATGTAAAATAGAGAAACTCCAAAAATCTTGCTGCAAAACTATCTCTTTTTCCTTGATGTAATGTTTCAAGCAATTGAAAAGACTATCATATCTCAGAGGAGCCTTCAATGATTTGATCAAACAAACGCATTGTTTTGCCCTATTTTTTTGTCCTATTGTTTTGTGCTCTTGTTTTGTCCTTTTTTTTAAACTAAATGAGACATGTTGATGTTTCTTAAGTAATATACATTTTAACTGCTCTCAAGTAAGATACATTGCTGTTCACTTGTCTCTTAACGGTAAAGTAAGTTACATTGCTGCTCAGTTGCTTGTGTTGTTCAGTTGCTTTTGGAGGTAAAATATTCTTAAATATATTATTGGTAGAAAAGTTTATTTGAATTTTCCGTAATCTACCAAATCAATTTTTTCCATAAATGTAATGATTCATGTAATTACATCGCTTTTTGCCTATCAGTTCTTGATCATTGTCTCTCTGTTCTTGTCGGGGTTGGAGCTCTTGATCAACTTCTTGCAATGCCAGGGATCCTTTGGAGGAGACTGAACTTTGTTGAATCAGAGCCTGCTTGAGTTCACTATTTGGCTGTTGGAGTGTGCAGATTTGGCTATTTTGTTGAATTTGAATCTCTTCATATCATAGAATAGTAATGCGTCGGGGATAATTCCATCTGCTTCAACATGGAAGAGCTCATCGAGAAGTATAGGTTTAACAACTGATAACTAAAGGAGGGATATCTTCCACATACCATCATGAATGCTAGCAAGTACCACCTAAAATCCTGAGTGTATGCTATACGAGGAGTGTGCTAGATGGAGGGTTTTTTCAAACGTGGGTGGAAGAGAAATATCAAGTGTCCAAATGATGACAAAGGAACGAGGTTCATGATAAGAAAGGTTAAATAAAACAATTTTTTTTCCTTCCAAATGCATATTCACAAGCTAGGTTTTGAATTGATAGAACCCTAATTGTCATGAGTTGCCCTTGCGATATTTGCTAGAGAACAAATTTATTATTCTGATGGCGAAGAATGTGGAGATATTCTATTTTGCAGAATTTTTCTCCATCTTTGGCTATCTGATGATAGGTTCTTTGTAAACTGAGTTGTTTTCGAGTGCTTAAATTTCAGAATCCATTAATGACCAATTCAAAGCCTTCAATGAGCATGGTGTCTTTGTTTTGATTTGCAATGAGAAGTTTTAAACCCATGAAGACAGCGAAGGCGTCGACCTGGTTGTTTGTAGAGTGTCCAAGACCCAAGCAAAGGTTAGCTTCTCTGTTCCATCGGAGCCATAGATGACCCCCTCCCCCAGATTGCCTTTCAACATCATCCATGAGTCATCCATTCTATATCATTCAAAGTTTCAAATCGACATCGTACATTTTGAGTTTCGAATGAGAATTATTTGGAGAGATTATTAAAAGGGATGGAGGAGGGGAATGTGTTAGACTAAGAATGCTACTGACCCATTCACGCTCTGTGTGGTCCCTCTTTCCAATTGACTCTGCATTGAACCCTTTTGTATAAATAACTTCAGATAGCAAACTGCATGCTAGCGAGTGAACTCTAGTGTGAGGGAGATATATGTTTTGAAATATCTCTTTGTTCCTTATTAAATAGATTTCCCAGCAAATAAATTTGGGTATGACTCTCGATCTTCTTTAGTGTTGACTTTTGATGAAAGCTGCCAAAATATCTATGCTTCTAATTCAAAAACATTTCATTCAAATTTGAGTGAAAGGTGTGCCTCGCTTATAATCCTCTATATAAGTGTTCGCAAACTTGTTTGTAGAATGCACAATCGAGAAAGAGATGATGAATGGTTTCATTTTTTGCTTTGCAAAGCACACATCTGGATGGTCCAACAATTCCTCGTTTTTGCAAATTTTCAGTGGTTAATAGCTTCCCATGGGTCATTACCTAGTAGAAGTAATTAACCTTAGGAAGGGAGTCACATTGCTATACTTGATCCCGTATCTTTGATCTCGGAGGTCTCAAAGAATCCATGAGAAGCTTTTGATAGTTGTCTTTCACCAAGAAGCTCTTTCTACTCTACCCTAGTATCATTCATCAACCTTGAGGGGATCAATGAGAGTGAAACTAACACTATGGTAGAGAAGGACTTTGACTAAGTTAGCAAGCTCCTCGGGAGGAGAGAAATGATTCCACTCTTTCCATTTACTAGTTTTAGACCAAACAATGATATCTCACAATTTAACTACGCCATTGCTAATGATCCATTATTTTACTGGTTGCATGCCTTATCTTGTTCCAAGTAGAGGTTTCCCCATGATATCATTAGTCTAGATGTTTATAGACCTCCCATTTCCTAGGATCCAAGACAATTGTGATTGAATAAGCAGAGCAACGATTTTGATAAGCTTTCAAATAGGTTAACCCTTGGAGTTTGGAAGGGGAGCATCTAGGCATCAAATTTGTGAGCCATTGAAGTACCTAGAGTAAAGGGAACCTTTCCACCATTCATTCAAACCAGAGACCAATCTCCAGGCTACTTTTGCATCCAAGGCGATATTCATGAGAGAGGGATCCCTAATAGCCAAGCCACCTCTGTTCATATCCAAGCGGACTGTTGACTAGTTGATCAAGTTAAAGTTTTTTATATTTGTCTTTCCCCCTTCCCAAAGAAAGCACCTCATGTTTTTTTCTATTTTATTTACAACTCCTTTAGGGGCTAAAAAAGCTACACATTGAAAAAAACAGATTTCATTAAAATTATTTTCCCTACAGGGTTTTGCTACCTTGCGCTCCACTTCTGAACTCGAGCCGCCATTTTGATGATAACATCTTGTCAAGCCTAAGAGGTAGGACTCTTGAGGGAAATCAACATACCCAGATATTTGACTGATGACCATTTTTCCACAAAGGGAAAGCCTAAAATTTTGGATATATCGTGTAATTGAGCTCCCAATGTATTCCAACGATATATCTTACTTTTGACACAATTAACTTTTCCTCTTGATGCAACTAAGAAGTTGTCCAAAACATTTTTAAATCGTTTGAATATCACTCTTGAGGTTGCCCCTAAAAGAAGAATATCATCCACAAATTGAGAGTGATTTATGTCTTTGACCCTTCGCGAGTGGCTTAGACCAAGGAGCATCCCCACTTTCCTTTCATTTTCAAGTTTCATGTTGAGGGATTCTTCCATTAGGATATAAAGAAGAGTATACAAAGGTTAGCCCTGGCGAAGATCCCTGGTGATATGAAAGAAAGAGGAAGATCTTCCATTTATCATTGGTACAATCCAAAGGGAGGTTATGCAGGCTCTAATTCAATCTATAAATGCTTTATCGAATCGAGACTTTCTTAGCACAACAAAGAGAAAGGAGTGTCTTACCAGATTAAAGACGTTTTCCATGTCCAACTTAATTAGCATTCATTTCTCCTTGTTTTCACGACTATTATAAATGGCCTCCTGAACAAAAACGATGTTCTCGACAATTTTCCTGTTTTCCATGAAGCTTCCTTGGTTGTTAAATATTAACTTGATAGTAACGACCTGATCGATCCTATTTGCAATAATTTTGGTGAGGATTTTATGTTGGAGATATTACAAACTCATCTAGGTAATTATTTTCCTAAGGTTGATAGTCTAATGTTGAGGCCGCTTCCATAGATGAGAATATTCTCTCTTGATAATATTCTCCTACAAATTAGGGCATCTCCCACAAAATAGATATCCTTCCCTCTTCAGTTTTGAGTTAGTTACACCTCAGTTAGATTAGCGGAGGACACTTATGCACGAAAACCTTGATTTTAACACTTGCATTTGCATGTTCACCTTGGTTTACTCACCAAGAGGGAACATATCACATGCATGCATCAAGGAGGGTGAACATCATGTGCATGCATTAGTTTCTCTCACCTCCACACGTGTGACTTAGTTAACCAATGATTTCTTGAATCAGTTAACTAGGACTAGGTGGCAGATTACTTCGTTTTTTGTCAGTGAGTGTATATATCTCTTTATATCACTACTATGGTGAATTTACTTAGCCATGTATAGTGTATCGTGTGTATTGTTTATTTTACTCATTCAATTAATACAATTCATTCTTTCTGTTAAGCTGGTTTCTCTTTCTCTTCTCTTTGTCGCAAGCTTTTTGTGATTTCTCTACTAGCTAGGTTCTTTGTGCAAGTTTCACTGAAAGTTCACATGGTATTAGAGCTTTGTTGCTAGGAGAAAATGCATAGGAACTTTATTTTCAGGTTTAGGAGGACGATGTAGTCAGAAAAATTGGATTTTTCACCGGTAATTCATTTCATGCTACATAACTATTTTGAGTGGAACCTAAAAATTCTACATTCGCTCAGATGTAGAGGCTTGTAATAAATAAAAATGGCTATGGAGTTTGAGCCAACATCAACTATCGATAAAAATGGGTATCTCAACCGCATGGATGAAGCCTACGACGTTATTTGCATGTCAATGTCCCCAGAGCTATTGTTTCACATTGAAGCTTGTACTCTTGTAGATGCGATTTGGACAAAATTGGAATATCTCTTTGGAACACATGACGAAATGAGATTCTACATGCTCAAGGTAGAGTTGAATTCCTTGGATTCAAGAAACTTTAATAACATCCAGGTCTTCTTCATGAAGTTCAAGTACCTTCTTCTTCCTATAAAGGGATGTGGTATTGAAAAATAAATTCAACACAATCTGTCGATCTTTTCTATTTTGTCAAAACTTGGTTCAGAGTATGTTGTGTTTGTATCAACATTCCATATAGTGAGATTCAATTCAAGGGTAGTGTGGAAAATTTCTACATTGGATCAATATATTGAGTCCCTAACGCATGAGAAATATAATCTCATCAAAATGGGGACAATCAAGGGTTCCAATGTGCACACACTTTTTGTGCATGAGAGAAACAACACATTAAATCCGAAGTCCAAACAAACAGGAAAGGGAAAGGCGCATCCTGAACACAAGAAGGAAGACAATTCCAAACCCTTCGATCATTCCTCTAGCTCCAAAGGTGGAAAGGGAAATAAAGGGAAGTCAAAATGTGGTTACTACAACCATGACTATCATTCTGAATTATCATGCATGAAGAAGACAATAGATCTCATGGTGAAGGAACTTCGAAATAAACAATCTCGGGGATTTCATTCTCGAGAATGAAAAGAAGTCGGGATACCAACTACGAGAAAAAATAGGTAATTCTCATGATTTAATTTCTATTCATTCTTATCTTGATGCATGGATCCTAGATTTAGGTGCATCCCATCACGACATCCATAGAAAATGTTTTATATTCTATTACTGCATGCACAAGTGCTTCAATTCTCATGGGTGATGATACTCCAATAGAGGTCATTGGACAATGGAGAGTAGAACTCCAACATGGAAGTTTTGAGAATGTCTTGCATGTTCTAAAACTCTCCATGGATCTACTCTTTGTTTATCAAACAAAACATTTAGGCACAGGAAAAAAGGTGGAATTCACACCTGATTCTGTAACCATATATGACATGCATGATAACTCCAAGAATGTTGTTGGCAAGGTAAATCATCAGTATCGTTTGTATACATCCAATAAGTTTATTGTTAAATGCGATTATGATTTACTACTGATGCATGTTGATAATGATAGTAGACTCTTGCATGAGAGATTTAGTCATCTAAACTTCAAATACATGCGACAACTCAACAAACATGGAACGGTCACAAGCTTGCTCGAGCACACTTTTCCAAAGGAGTTTGTCAAGGATGCATTCTTGGCAAACATCCTCAAAGGAAGTTTGAGAAAGGGAATGCTTGGTTGGATGGCTTCCTTTCCGTTGGATCTCATCCACAATGATATAATGTTACTCTTTTCTCATTCATCAACAAAGAGAGGTATGTCCTTATATCTATTGATGATTTCTCACAATATACTTGGGTGTATTTTATTAGACAAAAGTTAGAAGCTTTTCAGCAAAGATTCAATCTAGGAGGAAAATCAAGATTCTCCGCACATACAATGGGGGGGAATATGTGAACTGAGATGTCCAATCTCTTTTTTTAGAAGTAGATATACAACTGCAACATACAATACCATACACTCCACAACAAAATGAGGTAACTGAGAGGAAGAACAAATCCTCCAAGGAGATGGCCACTTGCATGATGCATGCAAGGTCTCTTCCCTCCAAGTTTTGGGCTGAGGCACTTAAATATGTTAACTACTGTTAGGACCTAGAAATGTTCATTTTTCACTATATCTTTTGCTCATTCAACCTTATCATTTCTATGCTAAATGCCTAATATCATGTTTGCTAAGACCTTTTTGCCAAGGTATGAATCATTGATCTTGCTTTTATATTCTTATTTACTTAACACGTTTGATTGGTAGCGTTTCTCATATTTTACCCATGAATGTTCAACTAATGATCAAAATGTGTAGAACAACCAAGTCTTGAAGAAAGATTGTTGTTGTTACACCAGTTGTTACAGCTGTGCGCCAGTTCCGCATGCTATTACACGACTACAACAACTGCACACCTTTTTTGGAAGCTGTTACACTTGCTGTAATAGATGTCCATCGATCTTGAAAGCTGGTATATCATTCAAATCCGAATCCTGAAGACCGATCCTCAAGGTTGTTACACATTTTGGCTCACGCTGGTGATCAAGATCATTTACAGATTTTGTAATGATGTCAAATCTTTTATATCATACGAACAACTTGAGAATATTTGGTTGTTCTGAGTTCGTTTTAACTAAATGACTCTGTCTTTAAATAACAAAACTTTTGTAATCACGAGGTACTGAATATTAGCTGTGGAACAATGAAGGGAAGTAAAGCATTTTGTATCTAAAGATTATGGTGATTTAATAAAGAAGTGATTTGAGTTTCTTCAACCTACTATAGTCTTTTTGAGTGGATTCAGTGAGAAGGAAAGGGCCCACCTTCCTCACAGACTCCCCTCTATTTTGAGTTTTAGATTAACTGCTTTGCTTTGGATGATTTATCTGCTTAGCATTTCTAGAATACATTTGTTGTTACAGTTCAATCCCTTTCTGTTAAATTTGCATCATTGTGTCTCATGAGAGTTAGAATCAATTGTTGAATACTGCTGGATAATTGCTTTCCCTTTTCTGCATTAGATTAAATATCTGTTTTCAAGAAAAAGAAAACAAAAGTGTGAATTTTCTTTCTGTAATTAAGTAGATTTTGTTTCAGCAATTAGCACAGAACTTCCTTCTACAAGAGTAAAATAGAAAATTAGAATAGATTAGATAATTCAGGATTCTTATACACTCATCAAATTAGATTTCAATTATGCAAGTGTAATTTCAATTGTGTAGAACTCCAGCTATGTCAACAACTTGTGTTAGTGTTCATCTTTTCAACTTGTGTTTATTTTAGTGTTAGTTTTCCTTACTGCAATTGATTAGTGTTTGCTTTCATAATATAGCATATAGACTGTGCACAATTATCTTGCAATAACAAAACTTCCCTGGGTTTGACAATTCATATTGAACGCCTTAATTATCTATTTATTTAAACAATTAAAGTGCCCAACATTTTGGCGTCGTTGTCGGGGAAGATAATTAGAGATTCTTTGAAGCACATTAGTTTTCTTTTCTTAGAGATGTCCTAAGGGAGGATTGTTCTTTGGGGCATGAATCGAGGAACAAGAGGGTGTATCCCCAAAAATACTAACCCTACAGGTACTAGAGGACATGGTGGAAGGAATCTTGCACTGGGAAGGCCAACCTTTGTTGATGATATTATAGCCAGAGCAGATTCTTTTCGGGATCTATATTTCGCCCTTCAAATCCTCCAAAAAGACATATTCCTCAGACATCAGAACTACCCCATTTTGAAACATCATTTTCATCAGGGGTTGAAGCTGAAGAACAAATCAACACACAACACTGGATAATATTGAATATCAAGAAAGTGTAGCTCAGAACAAGGAAAATCCAAAAGAAATTGTTTATCAGATCAACAGACAGACAGTCACTAAAGAGGAGTGGGATGCTTTCTGTATTGAGTGGAGAGAAAGAGCACATATGGAAAATCAAGGAGATAATGAAGAAGAGTTCCATCATGAGAATCCACCGAACAATGAAGATCAAACAAATGATGAAAATACTATCTCTACCCTGGTCTTTCCTATTTCTGAATACTATCTCTACCCTGGTCTTTCCTATTTCTAATATTCCCACACGGGTGATGGCTCCTATGAAGAACATACCTCTCTCAACCCTGCCAAATTTCCATGGATTATCTACTGAGCATCCATATGAGTTTATGTTTGAATTTGATATTATGTGTAGAAGCTATGACTACACTACCACTGTGCATAAGCTTAAATTGTTTCTAGCTACATTGAAGGGTAACATGTTAAGATGGTTCATGAGCCTTGGAGGAGAGAATATTTCAACATGGGGACAAATGAGGCAACGTTTATTGAACAAATACCAAGACTACTGTCGAACGAGGGAACAAAGAGAGGAAATGTTCAATATGTCTCAGAAGGAGGACGAGACCCTCGAAGATTTTGTGGAGCAACTCCAGTATAATCTACAAAGGTCTGGACATCTAAATGTGAGTAAGGACATTCTGAAAACTATTTTACTGAAAGGAGTTAGAGATGATTGTTTAGATATGCTGAATATGCTTGGCAAGGGAGATATATCTATAAGGAATCCTATGAAGACATTGTAAATCTTTGTAAGAGATTCTCTCGAGGATCTACAAGGAATAAGTCAACTACTAGGGATGCCACTTTTTCAAGGGTACAAAAATTAGCCAATGGAGGGGAAACAAAAGAAGAAATAGGTAATCTATTAGAAGATTTCAAAACATAAATGATTCACTCTTTTGATTCACAAATTGATACTTTACAGATCAAACAGAAACAAATAGAATCAGATCGAGAATTGACCATTTTCTGTCCGAAATGCAGAGACAAACATCCACCAAGGGAGTGCCAACTGAACAGTGTCCAGGTATGTCTTATTTGTGAATTAGATCATGCCACTGACAAATGTCGCTCCCTACCAGGTGTAAAATAATCAATGAAGGTGACTAATGAGGAAGCAAAGGTTGCCTATCTAATAACACAGAGGAGACAATGGCAGCCACGAGGTCAAGGTATAAACCTTCAATTCTCTCCTGCAGCGCTTAAGTAATTGAATAATGTGAACAATCAACTTCAAAATGGACAGATGAATGCCCCCCCTTATCAGGATCCCAATGAATGGGTACCTATTCCCCAACAACAGAACCATCCTAGGCAATGGAACCCATATTGGAGAGGCCCTCAACAACTACTTACTTATCAAAACCATCACCAACAAAACCCCTATCAACAATAGTTTCAACCCCAGTACCAACAACAACAACTGCAGTTACCTCCTAATGCCCCAAAGAACAATCCTCCCTTAGGACCTCAGATGCCTGTGCAACCTAACCCAAATCCAAATAATAAGGTAGTTCAGAATATTGATATACACAATGTTCCAGCTCTGTCTATTACTCTTATGCCTTGTGATGAGATAAACTTAAGATCAGGGAGAATAGTCGAGCCAATAATTGATGATGCTCCATCTTCAGAATCAGACAAGGAATCGGGGGAAAAACCATCTCTGCTGATACAGAAGAAATTGACGAACCTATCATAGAATTCGCAGACCCCATTCCCTGAAAGATTAGAAATTACCAAAACTGTGGAATTACCATCCTTCAATCTCTTAAGAGAATTGCAAAATCTGCATGTTAACATTCCACTATTGCAAATGATTAGGGATGTCCTTATTTATGCGAAGACTGTGAGAGACCTCTGTATCAAAAACCCTGGAAGAAAACCTAGTGACCCCCTCATTTTACACGTAGTGGGAGAATTGTTTGAACTGATGTTAGGCAAAACCCCACCTATTAAATATGGCGACCCAGGAAACCCTACAGTCACTGTCAAAATTGGACATACATTTATACTCCATGTGTTAGTTGATTTAGGGGCAGCAATTAACATTATGCCAATAGAGACGACACAATTGCTGCAACTCAGAACCCAAGTCCGACCTACTCCTACTGTTTTAGAATTAGTTGATCGTTCTACTATCAGATCAGAAGGAGTAATCGATGATATAATTATTTCAGTTGATTCATGGGAGTATCCTGTTGATTTTGTCGTATTGCAACCTAAAACCCGTCTAGGGGGCCACCCTCTAATTCTAGGAAGACCGTGGTTAGCTACAATTGATACTTTCATTGGTTGTAGATCTGGTTCATTGACCATCTCTGATGGTTATGATACCAAGAAACTTACCTTTTATCCTCATGCTACACCGAGTGTGGAACCTGGAAATTCTTTATGGATGGACATTGAGGATGAAAGATCTCTTCCTCTGTTAACCATAGGAAAAGCCCCGAGTTTCAAAGACGATATAGAGGATGAGCCAATCAATAGCTTTATCAGTGACCCCTCTGCTGTTACACCAAACACGTATCACTGATTGAGTAGAATCTTTGACCCTACTGCCTAGGAAGGAGTGAGCCTAGAGATGTTCTCTGAAACTGTTGTAAATCAAGTTAATTCATCTCTAACAACAGATACCGAAACAACTGAATTATTTCCTAAAGTCAGTTCTAAGAGCATCACTGTAGAAAACAAACCTGGGAAAACCCTGAACATCAATCCCGATTTATCTTCTGCTGAAACTCGCCATTTTATGAAGTTATTGATTCAACATAAAGAAACATTTGCCTGGGATTACATGGATATGAAAGGAATTTCCTCTGAACTATGCACCCACCATAAATACATCAAGGAAGAATGCCAACCCATTTGCCAACCCCAAAGGAGAATGAACGCTAATATTAAAGAGATTGTTAAAGAAGAACTCCAAAAACTTCTTAATGCAATATTCATCTACCCTATATCAGACAATGAGTGGGTTTCACCCCTGGTTATTGTGCCTAAAAAGAATGGTAAATGGAGTGTGTGTGTGGACTATAGAGCCCTGAATAAGGCCACGCAGAAGGATCATTTCCCTCTGCCATTTATTGATCAGGTTCTAGACAACTTATCCAGAAAAACTTTTTTCTCTTTCCTAGATGGATTTAGTGGCTATAACTAGATAACCATTGCTCCACAGGACCAATATAATACCACCTTTACCAGCCCTTGGGGTACATTTGCCTACAAGGTTCTCCCATTTGGCTTGTGTAATGCACCAACCACTTTCCAGAGAGCTGTAATTGGTATTTTTTTTGATACGGTGAATCACTGTATGGAAATATTCATGGATGACTTTACACCTTATGGTATTGATTTTGATGAAGCTTTAGCTAATCTGGAAAAAGTATTCAAAAGATGCATACAGTCTCATCTTTCTCTAAGTATAAAAAAGTGTCATATGATGATGAGCGAAGGTGTGGTGCTGGGGCACTTCATTTCTTATGCAAGAATTTATTCAGAAATGCAATTTCCTGCGCAGTATTCCACTTGAAAAACTATTCCAACCTCAAAAACTAAAACTATATTCGCTAACATTACATCCAAACATTTCATTCATAGATGTTTATCATACAAATCCTTGGTATTTTAATAGTATTTCCAACTTCAATGATGGAAGATTAGATGTTTGTCTCAATAAATTATAATGATTATTAAATTTTATTATTTATAAATAAAAAATATTAAAAAATTATAATTAAAGTAAAATCAAGTTTTAAATTAATTACTAAGTTTTATTATTTATACAATAAGAATTAAAAAATGATGATTAAATTAAATTAAAATGCAATCAATTAATTAAATACAATTTTAAATCATACTTCAAATTTTATTTATATTTATTTACTTATTAATATAGTGCGTACTTTAGTCCCCGAGGTGTACAAAAAATATAGTGCATAGTTTAAATAAACAAAATATACATATTCAAAAAAAAATCTGTTTTAAAGATTCTAGTAAAATTAATATTCAAAATTAAAAAGATTAAAAAAATAAAAAATCTGTTTTACAGATTCTAGTAAAATTAATATTGTCCAATATAAAGATTATAAAAATGATTATCATATAAATATTATAAAAATGATTATCATAATTTTTTTTATGGTGATGGTGATGATGATGATTAACGTCCACTAAGACTTAATTAGTCTATTTTGAAAATTTCAAAATTTTATGCTTTTTAATATAATAAAAAAATACAAATTAATAATTAAATTTTATTAAAACATTATAATTAATATAAAATTAAATTCCACAGCGCCCATTTGAAACAAAAATTGTCCACAGCTCCCATTTTGAGAGGCCCCAATTGGGCTTTGCCATTTCACATTTCTTCAGATGCCTCAGACACTGCAATTGGTGCAGTGCTAGGGCAACAGGAGGACAAATATCCCTATTCTATCTACTATATTAGCAAGAACATGGCTCCTGCTGATTTAAATTATATAGTAACTAAAAGATAATTCTTGGCAGTAGTTTATGCGATCAATAAATTTAGGCATTATATCACTGGTTATCCTAATTTTATTCATAATGATCATTCATCAATTAAATATTTGATGAATAAACCTATTACTAATGACCGAGTAACAAGATGGTTATTACTACAATAGTTTGAACTCACTATAGTAGATAGACCAGGAAAAGAAAATGTGGTTGTTGATTTTCTCTCAAGATTGCATATAAATGATGATAATTCACCTGTAGATGATTCATTTGCAGATGAACATTTGTTTGCAGCATTTTCTCACTCACCTTGGTATGCAGACATTGCTAATTATTTGGTTGCAGGGAAGGTACCTCCACATCTATCTCCCCGAGAAAGAAGGAAGATTATTCAGAAGAGTGCTCGATATAGTTGGATAGGGGGATATATTTTCTACACATGCATGGATCAAGAAATTAAGAGATGTGTGAGAGATGATGAAGTTTATGATCTGCTTAAAGCTTGCCATGATGGCCCTTGTGGGGTTCATTTTGCTGATAAAAGCACTGGGCATACAATTTTGAGGATGGGCTATTTTTGGCTCACAATATTTCAAGATGCAAGGAAGTATGTCCAAGCCTGTGACAGTTTCCAGCGAATGGGTTAGCCAAATCACAGGGATGAGATGCCTCTCCAACCTCAAGTGGTTTTAGAGCCTTTTGAGAGATGGGCCATGGATTTTGTAGGGCCCATTAATCCACCTTACAATCAGAAAATCTATATATTGGTCTTCACAGATTACATGACCAAGTGGGTAGAGGCAAAAGCATTCATCAGGGCCTCATAAGAAGATGTCTTAGCATATTTGTTTGAACATATCTTTGTTAGGTTTGGAGTTCCCAGAGAGTTAGTAACTGATGGAGGACCACCTTTCACATCACATAAGTTTGAAGCCCTACTCAGTAAATATCATGTTTTGCATAGAACAACTTCTCCATACCATCCCCAAGGGAATGGGCAGGTGGAAAGTACAAACAAAGTCATATAAGATATTCTTACTAAGACATTGAGGGAACATCGTAGGGATTGGTCTGACAGATTGCATGAAGCTCTATGGGCTTATTGAACCACTTGGAGGAACACCACTGGTTTTTATCCTTATCAACTGGTATATGGGAAGAGCCTTGTTTTTCCCATTGAGTTCGAGATCAAGACCCTAAGAACTGCATCAACAGTCAATCTAGACTTGACTATGGCACAGAAGGCCAGACTGCAACAAATAAATGAGTTGGATGAAAAGCGTTTGGACGTTATTCATCAAACCACAATGATTCAATAACAAAGAATCAAGTGGCATGATAAAGTCATCAAGAAGAAGTTATTCAAAAAGGGAGATTGGGCTCTGTTGTATGATTCGCTCTTTAAATGATTTCAGGGTAAGCTACGTACAAGATGGATGGGACCTTACGAGGTAGACATCGTTTTTTCCAATGGTACAATCAGGTTGATCACTATTGATGGATACAATACACTGTTACTTGCAAATGGTCATCGCTTACGCCGGTATCAGTGTTCACTTTCCAAGGCAGAATTTAAATCCAGATGTACAACTAATATAGATTATCAATTTTTAAAGGGAAAGGAGCTTGCTCCCTCCCCTCCTAAACCTTAGAACTTTTTTATTTTCAATAAAACTTTGTATATAAATAAACTCTGCAAATTTGAATTTTTGTTTTTACTTCAAAATTTTTATGCTTCTTTAATAAATTCAGCCTAGAAGCGTATCAGGAAGTTACTTGTGTGTAGATGGATTGATGAACAACAAGGTACATTACAGCGGAAGGAACAAAATGATTAGTTTCTGGAAGTTGAAAAACTTCCTAAAAACTAAGTAATTCTGTGTTTGGTCGGGTTACATGTTGTTACACCTCTTTCCGACAAAATGGTCACTTTACATGCTGTTACACCATTGTCCCGAATATTTTGTCTTACATGCTGTTACACTTCTTTCTGACAAATTGGTCGATTTATATGTTGTTACACCATTTTCCCGACTATTTTTTCTTACAAGCTGTTACACTCGTTTGGTCGATTTACATGATGTTACACCTAATTCCACCATTCCGACCAAAATACATGCCGATACACCTACCGCTATCATTCCTCTTCGCTATTTTACATGCCTCTTCACCCATTTTCTTTCGCATTTCTGTCACTTTTCCATACTGAAACACTGTTGTTTTGTCATTTCCGTTGTTTTTGTGAAGATTTCCGCCATTTTCCAAATTACTTCACATCCGCAGATTTCCAACTGGTCAACCAAAGAAAGGACTCCACCTATGCTCCACTTGTCATATCATCATTTCTCACGTTCCAGAGCCATCTCTCATCATTACAACTACTCCACGCGGATCAGATGGCGGTTGTATAGTGCGGTTACTCCGACAGACCATTTCATGCGGCAAGTTATGAGTTATGTGACTAATCTTACATGTCAAAGTAATGTAGATATGGAAGCAAGCTTTAATGTTTACCTGCCAGTTGTCCTAAATCCGTTGCACCATGAGCCAATCAGATTAGTTGGGGGGGAAAGAAAATCTAAGCTGTCAAAATCCCATTTTATATGCACCTCCGCCACCTTTCGACCACGCTTATTTTCGCTGAGACACCATGTTATTTATGCAATCCTCATTCAAACTTGTTGTGTCTCTGGTTTAGGTGCTGGTCTCTCCTCCTTTGTTCCTGTTTAGATTCTAAAAATGACGTCATGGGAGGTTCAGCTGTGAGGTATGAACCCGAAAATATGGATGCATTACTGCGATACCCAGATGTTTACGAAAAATTCCTGCATGTTGGATGGATTTCTTATTTTGAAAAGTTGCAAGGGTTTAATGAAGCAGAGGTATTGGAGTTCAGTCAAAATCTCACAGAAGGGTATTCGATGGTGCACGGGGTGAGGATTCTAGTGACAGAGAAAACCGTCGTTGTTGTGACAGGGTTGCCAACCACAGGAACAAGGTGGTTTATCAGAAAAAACACATCTTCCCGAAGCACAAAAGGGTTTTCTCGTGGATGATGAGCAAGTTCAGACCAAGGGCCAAGGTGCAGATGTAAGTTCTTTACCAAAACCATGGGGGAAAGTATCAGAATTCATAAAAAGGTACATTACATGCGAATGAAGATATCAAGTAGTTTTTTTTTTTGATTTTATCCTACTGTCACATTTAATACATCATAAGCTAATAAGAATCCCTTATTTCCTTCTTCATTCCTTTCATAATATGGCTCACTTTGTTAAGAAATCAAAGAATCCCAAGAATTGTCTTTCCAATCATAGACTGATAGGGTTGTTGATTCGTAAAGGAATGAGAATTCCTAATGTCCCATTACCTGAAGTGGAAGAACAACCAAATCCTGTGCCTATTTTTATGACCAATCTAGAACAACTAAACCCAATCCCTGGACCAAGTCATGAGCCTCATCCCTCGACTGCAACAACAGTTAAATCCCCCACTATAATTGCCCGCAATTCAACTCAGAGAAGAAAACGCAAAACCATAAGCCATTCTAACACCACTTAGAAAATCCTCGACAAAGTTGAACCAAAACAGATAAACCCTATGCTTGCAGTTATGATTGAGCCAATAGTTGAAAACCCAATTCCTGGACCAAGTCATGAACCTGAGCCCTCGGCTGCAACAACTGTTGTTGAAGAACTCCCTCCTACTCTTAAAGCTAAGAAAAGGAAAACCTCTTCTTTTTTCTTTACATTACTTAGGAAGAGAACTAGGTCAACAAGGTCTACTGCAACAACAGTTACAGACCCCGTTGTAACAACGAGTATGTCGACTTCATCTCCTGACGAACCAGACGCATCTCATAACAATTTTTTCTTAGCAATTTGCACTGGAGGAGTCACTTCCCTGACTCAGATTCAGAGTAAGTATTAAATGTGGGTTTCATGAGGACATGCAATGTCTTCAATTGGGGGGCATATTAGAACCCATAAATGTCCCATTTTCACTATATCTTTTTCTCATTCAACCTTATCATTTCTATGCTAAATGCCTAATATCATGTTTGCTAAGACCTTTTTCCCAACGTATGAATCATTGATCTTGATTTTATATTCTTATTTACTTAACACGTTTGATTGGTAGTGTTTCTCATATTTTACCCATGAATGTTCAACTAATGATCAAAATGTGTAGAACATCAAAGTCTTGAAGAAAGATTGTTGTTGTTACAACTGTGCGCCAGTTCCGCATGTTGTTACATGACTACAACAACTGCACACCTTTTTTGGAAGCTGTTACACTTGCTGCAACAGATGTCCACCGATCCTGGAAGCTGGTATATCATTCAAACCCGAATCATGAAGACTGATCCTCAAGGTTGTAACATCCCGCTCTGGCGCACTGAGAACACTTATTATTTGAGGGCACTTGCTCGCAAGTGATCTGAACTTTTATGATGTTAGACCATTTATACTTGATTATGATGCAATTGACAGACGACATGATGTGTTACTATTTGATGTAGACAGGTGTTATTGACTAAGTTTTATCGAGTGTGCAGGGTTTGGACCTTGAGGTTGCAGCAGCATCGGTAGAACCCCCTTGGATTCCGGATTGAGTCAGGGAGTGTGCTATTTGGGTTGATTTATTTACTGTGATATTTCACTGATTTGATGATTTAATTTTTGACATGTTCTAACACGATTATCGATGATGCAGGGTGACGATAGCTTGCCGACTAGACTCACATATGGAGTAAAGGGGCCACACACGAGTTCCAGAGAGGTTGAGGGAGAGGGGTGGACAGCAACCCTGCCACCGCCTACTAGCACTCCCGCCGTGGATCGAACTGTAGGTTAACGATTACTTAGTTCGAGAGGATCCACGATGCCGTGAGGGAAGACTGCGACAGTCGCTCACGATGATTCTAAGGGGCACGCAATAAGGCGGGGGCCTTAT